>JAQZBX010063431.1:0-16691 GCA_029593785.1 Cabassous unicinctus | reverse complement strand
TGTAACATCATGCCATAGTCAGTAATTATAATTATTTTGTTACTCATTTCCTTTGAAAATGAGCAAGGCTTCTTTGTCTTATCCAATTTTCAGAATTTTCAGGCAATATTCAAAAGAACTTCTTTTGTTTTCTTTTTTCCTTCTTCTTTTCATATAAGCTATAATAGAAAAAAATAAAGTGCCACATAATTGATTTTGTATTTCTTATGCAATTGACATTTTTCAAATAAATCTTTTTTATTTATTAGATAAATTGATATTAATAGTTTTTTTGGCCATAAGATTTTTAAAATTCTTGAATATATTAAATTGTTTCCTACCAGTCATAATTTATATATATATTCCATGAATAGCATTTTAATTCTTGGATTTCAACACAAAAACATTTCTATTTTGGCTATAACTTGAGTTTTTTCCTTTAATCATTTAACTCATATTGTAATAAAATATAAATTGACATTCTTTTATGCATTACCTATAGAATTTTTATGATGTGTTGAACTAAACTTAATCAGAAAAGACATTGACTCTTTATTATTTCATCCTTGTGATCTACTAATCATAATGTTCCTATTTTTCCTAAACACACATTGGTTTTTATCCTTCAACTGAGTATAAACAGGTTTGTTGAAAGCGAGATAAACAGTTATGATTTTAGAGTATTTTCCACAAATGAAACTTGGATTGCTGTTACTAAGAAAACACATTTCACTAAGTAATCACTAGCATTTCTTTTAAGCATGTACATCTGCCCTTGTAACTCTAGAAATTCTAATTTTCCACTATTTGTGATTTGATATGGAGCTTTTAGAAATAATTTTTTGCTAACCACAAGTGCCCAACAGAGGCTTGGAATTAGGTACCCTTAATATCTAAAGATATAGCTGCTTTTTAAATTCCCTCCATGATTTTCGAGATCTATAAAGAAAATGAACTAGAGAGTCATTTGTATATTAAAATATACATACTATTACATTTCATACATTCTTATATGAAACTATAAAAGAATATTCATCTCACCATCAAAAGGAATAGGTTAATAGGACAATTTAAAGGCAAATATAATTCTCTGATATGGGCTTACAAAGTTTTGTTCTAACTTAAGATTCAGAAAAAGAAGTTAAAATTAAAAATTGACTTACCTTACACAGGGCATGTTGGGATTTGTTTTTCTACTATGGTAGGGGGAAAAATATATGGGCTAAGTAAATTAAAGGTGATTATAATCACTTCAGGACATTATTCAATTATTAAAGGATTGTTATATACCAATGCTTTCTTCAGAAAAATTCAAGTAAAAGTTGAATTGTGACATTTATTTTTTAAATGATTTCTCACTTTCACTTCAATTCTCACTCATTACATATATCAGCATTCAGAAAATATGAATCCTAGTGGATTGATCATTCTTTCTAAGTGGTTACATTTTCATAAAGTTTTCTTAAGTTTTAACTAGGGGTCTTATATCAGATATCCAAATATCAGAAACTAGAAAAACTTAACAGAAATTTAACATATCCTATGATTCTAATAATGTATCAGTTATATCTTTTTGCTCTATGAATGCACTAGGGAATCCAATGAAGTTACCAAACAAAGGAAGAAAGGAAAAAATTTTCCCTGGAGAATGGTATTCAGAAAGTACTAATTATGTTAAAAATAAATATCTCTAATTAAATCGTTTAGAATAAATAGTTAAGGAACTGTATCCCAAAAAACACTTTTTATTATTATTTTAATGTAGGTAATATGTAGCAAGAACACAAACTTGGGACAAGATGAGTCAATCGGTTCAAAAAATGGACTTTGATTCTCCAATGAAAAATTTCTCTTACTTTCACCAAAACAAATAATTTAGGAGGTCTGTAGCAGGCTTGGATATTGCAAAGAGATTCTCTTAAAATGACAGTTTTATTTCTGGGGACATTATCTTTGAAATCAAGTGTAATGGGTTTCGGTGTGTATAAGTGTGTTTTATTTTGGAATGTAGAAAAAACATTTCTAGTGGTGTATATGGTTTGCAACATATGGGCCTGTGCAAGATAACTTAAATATCTGAATTATTTGAACTCTGTTGTTATAAAAGAGCATGCTTAAACTGAGTAAAAGGGATTGCTTGTGGATATTATTTTGGGAACCACTTCTAAAATATTATTCAACTCAGTTCCCTATCAGGGACCACTTTATCATGACCGAAAAGAAAAAGTCTTCAAAATCAAGTATAAAAACCTTATTACTAGTGTTTGAATATGAAGGGAATGTGCTTTCTGGTATCTATTCTTATGTAGCTTCTGGTCTACTAGAGGAATTTAAAGAATTGTAAGGTTAGTAGCAATGCTTCAATAAATGTTCATCAATTCTAATAAACGTACCACATTAATGAAAGATGTTGTTAATGTGGCTAAGTGTGGGGAAGGGGTTGTGGGGCATATGGAAATCCCCTATGTTTTTAATTTAGCATTTATATAATCTAAAGCTTCTTTACAAATTAAAAAAAAAATGAAAAAAAATAATTGTAAGGGAGCCACACACATTTCTCTTACAAGAAACACATCATCAGAACAACTTCTTGAAAAGCCTATCCTTTCTTCCCTGATTGGCCTTTGAAGGTTTGTTAAAAAATCAGTTATTTCTATAGTGTCTCCAACTTCTAGGCCCTATTCTGTTCCATTCATCTGTCTACTTTGAAACAATGCTGTACTTTATAGATTACTATACTTGATATAAATGTTAAAACTAGTTAATTTTAAATTTCCATCTTTTTATCCTTTTCAAAAGTTATTTTGCCTGTTCTAGGTCCTGAGATTTTTCATATGAATTTAAGAACCAGCTTGTCAATTTCAACAAAAAAAACAAGGAAAGCCTCCAGGGAATTTTGATTGAGATTGCATTAAATCTATTTCAGGAGAATTGACATCTGAAAAATATTAATTTCTCTGACCCATGCACATGCATTGTCTCTCCATTTATTCAGACCTGCTTAATTTCTCTCAGCAATGTTGTACAGATTTGAATGTGCAGATCTTGCACATTTCTGTCAGATTTATACCTACATATTTCAAGTTTTGTTTTTCAGGTTATTGAAAATGGCAATTTATACAATTTTAATTTCTAATTTTTCTTGTGAGTATAAAGAAGTATGTTAACTTTTGTAGTGATTTTGAATCCTGGCCACCTCCTAAACTGATTTATTAGTTTTAATAACATTTTTGTACATATCATTGGATGTTCTACTTTGACAATAATGTTGGCTATAAAAAAGACAATTTTATTTTCCACTAAGAATGCCTATTACTTCTTTTCCTTGACTTACTGCTCTGGCAAAAATTCCCAGTATAATGTTGCAAAGAAGTGCAGAGTATGTGCCTCCTTATCTTTTCCTAGTCTTAGTGAGAATGCCTTCAGTTTTTCGATGGAAGTGTGATATTAGTTGTAGGATATTGCTAGATGTCCTGCTTTCATCAAGTTGAGCAATTTCCATTCTATTGCTAGTTTCCTCAGAATTTTTCTCAGGAGTAGCTATTGAACTTTATCCAATTACTTCTCTATGTCTGTTTAAATGACCAGTTTTGTTTGTTTGTTTGTTCATGCAGTAAATTATATTGATTTGTTTTCTAGTGTTAAATCAAGGATGCATTCATGTGAATAACCCCAATTTAGCATGAAGTATTATCATTTTTATATATTGTTAGATGCATTTTGATAAATATGCTTTTAGAATTTCTGTCTCTATATTCACAAAATACATGGTCTGCAGATTTATTTTCTTTTCAGTCTTTGTATATTATACTCCCTGAAAATTCATGTAATCTATATAATTTTTAGAGTATAAAACAAAGCTATCTCATAATCAAAATAGTATGATTTTATTAAAGTGATGTGTTCATGTACATATGCTATGTCCAGGCTAATGTATATTCTATTGTGTCAATAAAAGACTGGAGAGTATAAGAAAGTAGGCCATCCTGAACTTCTACTTGATTCCTTGTACTTCAAATACCTGTGCCCAAAAAATTCTTAAAGAAGGAATTGTGGAAAGATGGTGTCAGCCTAGGCAAGTATAGTTAAACTCCCTCACAAAAACAAAGGAGAAAGAGCCAAAACCTATCTTTAGGACCTACTTTGGGGGTCAGCAGACCAAGTCAGTGCTATTCACCTTCCAAGAAGGTGAGGGACAGAGAGACAAAGAACCTGAAACAAACAAGCAAACAAAAAAACATGAGTTACCAACCTTCATGGTGGTCAGGAAGGGCTCCCATCCCACACCCCCAAGATATTAAGTTTGGGTAAAACCCCTCGCTCACTGCATCTAAATGAGAGGGTAACAGACATCTTCCTCCCTGTCAGCTCTTACAAGAGAAAAAGGGAGGGGAAGGTAGGGAGCTTTTCTTCAATGAGTTTGGTCATCAGAGTCCAGTTTGATTATTGACTCTGGCCAACCAAAACACAGAAAAATGGAGATTTCTTCTACTAGGAAATGTCCGTTGAAGAGCATCATCTGCTGGCCAGTCTGGAAATTGCATGGACAAAAGCTGCTTTTAGGGCTCTCAGTATCCTAACTCCTGGGACAAAATCTGCAACCCATTAGTGAGTCCTTGGCCCACTAATTTGCTAATTTAAACTGGGCAATTTTAAACACTTAGAATAAGTTGAACCAAATATAAAAGAAGAGATGTGAAAAAAAATAAGCAAGAGTGAGAAAATGGCCATTAAAGTAATTTCACCACCATATTCAGATGCTTAAACAGCAGCAAAAAATTATAAGACATATTAGGAAACAGAAAAGATGTCCCAGCCAAAGGAACAAACCAAATATCCTCAAGAGATACAGGATTGATGACATTAATGAATGATAATCACACAACTCTACTAAATCAGGTCAAAGAACTGAAAGAAAATATGACTAAAAAGATAAAGGATATTAAGAACACACTGAGTGCACATAAAGAACAAATTGAAAGCCTGCAAAGAAAAGTAACAGATCTTATGGGAGTGAAATCCACTATGGATGAGATTAAAAGTACATTAATGACACATAAGAACAGATTTGAATGTTATAGACAGAATTAGTGATTTCAAAGACAGAACATCTGAAAGGGAAAAGGCAGGAGAACGGAAAGAAAAGAGAATGGAAATAATGGAACAGGGTCTCAGGGAATTGAATGACAACATGAAATTCACAAACATGCATATTATCAGTGTCTCAGAAGGAGAAGAAAATGGAAAAGGGGTAGAAAGAATATTTGAGGAAATAATGACTAAAAACTTCCCATTTCTTAGAAAGACATAAATATCACTATCCAAGAAGGACAACGCATCCTGAATAAAATAAATCTGAATAGACCTACCCCAAGATGCCAGCATTTCAAATGACAAATATCAGAATAAAAAGGTGATTCTGAAAGCAGTAAAACAAAAAGCAATGCATCACATACAAGGGAACCTCAATAAGATTAAGTGCCAACTTCTCATCAGAAACTGTAGAGAAGAAAAGAAAGTGGTATGATGTAGTTAAGGTACTTAAATAGAAAAAAACTGACAGCCAAGAATCCTATACCTGGCAAAACTGTGCTTCAAAAATGAGGGTCAGTTCAAAGTGTTCACAGACAAACAAAAACTGATAGAATATGTTACCAAAAGACCAGAATTACAAGAGATACTAAATGGAGTAATGCAGCCTGAAAGGAAAGAACAAGGGCAAGAGACTTGCAGAAGAATGAAGAAATGAAGATTATTAAAATGGGTAAATTAAAGATAAAAAGACAGACATATAGTACAATACGATAACAGAAAGCAAAAGGATAAAATGAATGAAATAAGTAATGTTTTTACAGTAATAATATTTAATATTAATGGCTTGAACTCCACAACAAAAAACAGAAACTGATAGAATGATTAAAAATTATCAGCCATCTATATGCTACCTACAAGAGACTCACCTCAGACATAAGAAAACAACTAGGTTAAAAGAGAAACATTGTAAAAAGATATTCCACACAAATTTTAACCAAAATAAAAAGAGCTGGAGTAGTGATATTAATATCAAACAAAACATATTTTAAAGGCAAACCTACTACAAGACATGAAGTTCTTTATATATTAACAGAAGGGTCATGCTCACTTTGGCAGTGCATATACTAAAATTGGAATGATACAGAGAAGATTAGCATGGCCCCTGCACAAGGATGACACACAAATTCGTGAAGCATTCCATAAAAAATATGATAATAATAAATAAATAAATAAAGGGCCAATTCACCAAGAAGAAGTAACTGCAATAAATATTTATGCACCTAAACTGAGTGCCCCAAGATATATGAGGAACACACTGGCAAACTGAAGGGAGGTATGGTTGTCTCTACAATAATATTTGGAGACTTCAACGCATCACTCTTAGTATTGGATAGAACATCTGGACAGAGGATACATAAAGAAACTGAAATCTTGAATAATATGATAAATGAACTAGACCTAACAGAAATCTATAGAGCATTTCACCCAAAAACAGCAGGATATACATCATTTTCAAGGACTCATGGATCCTTCTCCAAGATATACCATATGTTGGGTGACATTACAAGTCTTAATAAATTTTAAAAGATTGAAATTATACAAAACACTTTCTCTGATCATAACAGAATGCAGTTGGAAATCAATAATAGATGCAAAAAGGGAAAATACATAAATATACAGAGATTAAACAACACATTCTTAAACAACCAGTAGGAAAAGAAATTACAAGAGACCTCAGCAAATACCTTGAGAAGAGTGAAAATGAGAACAAAACATATCAAAATCTATAGGGCAATACTTTAATAATGATTGATGTGAAGAATGCGTAAATATTTGATTATAACAAATACCACTGATTGTACACTTTGTATAAATTGTATACTTTATCAATATATATCAATAAAGTTGATTTGCTTAAAATGGAAAAAACCTATGGGATACTGCAAAATCAGGGCTAAGAGGGAAATTTATAGCCCTCAGTGTTTATATTAAAAAGGAAGAAATAGATAAAATTTAATATCTGACTGCCCACCTGGAGGAACTAGAAAAAGAAGAGCAAACTAATCCCAAACAAAACTGAAGGAAAGAAATAATGATCAGAGCAGAAATAAATGAAATTGACAAAAAAACAAACAAAAAAAAGAAATAAAAACAACACACAATAGAATCAAATAAACCAGAAACTGGTTCCATGAGAAGATCAACAGAATTGAAAAGCCCTTAGCTAAACTGATAAAGACAAAGAGAGAGAAGAGACAAATAAATAAAATCAGAATTGAAAGGGGAGACATAACCACTGTCCTCACAAAAATAAGACAGATCATAAGAAGAGACCATGAACAATTGTATGCCAAAAATTAGACAATGTAGATTAAATGGACAAATTCCTAGATACACATGAACCACCTACACTGACCATAGAAGAAATAGAAGACCTCAACAAACCAATCACAAGTGAAGAGATAGAAACAGTCACCAGAAACTTCGCAAAGATGAAAAGACAGGGACAGATGGCTTCACAGGTGAATTCTACTAATCATTCAAAGATGATCTAATGCAAACCTTATCAAGCTCTTCCATAAAATTGAACAGGGAGAACATTACTGAGTAATATTTGTCCTTCAATGCCTGGCTTGCTTCACTCAACATAAGGTCCTCAAGATTCATCCAGGTTATCCTATGTGTTAGCACTGTACTCCTTCTTACATTTGAGTAATATTCCATTGTATGTTTGTACCACATTTTGTTTATCCATTGATCTGTTGATGGGCATTTGGGTTGATTCCGACTTTTGGCCATAGTGAATAATGCTGTTATGAACATTGGTGTGCATATATCTGTTCATGTCCTTGCTTTCAATTCTTCTGAGTAATATCCAGCAGTGGAATGGCTAGATCATATGGCAGTTCTATAGTTAGTTTTATGAGGAAACACCAAACTGTCTTCCACAATGGCTAGACCATTCTACATTCCCACCAGATGTGGATGAGGGTTCTGATTCCTCCACATCCTCTCCAACACTTATAGCCCTATGTTTTTTTTTTAGTAGTCACCAGTCTAATGGGTGTAAAACGGTATCTCATTGTAGTATCAATTTGCATTATATGACCTAACTGATATGATTAAGCAAATTGAGCAGACTCAGAGAGCTAGTGTCTGGAAGAGAGGTTTACAGGAAATAGAAAAGGAGAAGAAGGCTGTGAGCCAATGCTCATATGGATGTAATCTATGATAGGAGAAAATATGTAGTTGGACAATGAAGTGATATGACAGGAGGGTAGTGATACTATTGGGTTGGGTGGTGCAGGTTTGACAGGTGGGTAGATTGGGGAGCATTGGTTGGAAGAACCATTGAACTTGGGGGAAGGCTGGGGGAGGGACCAGGTGAACACTGGGGATTGGCGGGTATGTGGTTGAAAGTGCAAAGTTAGGAGTGTTCTTATGGCAATATGACATGGAAGGGTTACTGGGTTAAGTGTTGGATGGGGGGCATTCTGGAAAAGGAGCACCTGGAGCAAGCTTACAGGGAGTGTGTGAGTGATCATTTTGTCATAATGTGTTGTATCAGTGATTGAAGACCAACATAATGAGCAGAAAGGAATTGAACTTCCATCCTAGGAAGGACCGATATATTCACAGAGGAGTGGGAGTCTCTTGAGAGCATGAGTGGTTCCTAATAGGGTAGGACAAACCAGTGTGTCAAGACCTCAGTGTTGCTGCAAGTAACTATGTATCTTGTCATGCAAGGAGTGAAGCTGGGGGGTCACCCTGGGCCCCAAGGAGAGGGGGGGTGAAGACTAGAATAGATGGAACACGGGGTATTTAGTGGGCAATGGAAGTGTTCTATATGATCTTGCCATGATGGACACAGGCTATGTTAAATATCATTAAAATTTATAAAAATGTGCAATCTAAAATGTAAACCATAATGTAAGCCATTGACCATGGTTAGTAGCTATGTTTCACTATTTGCATATCATTTGTAACAAATGTACCATCCACATATAAAAATGTATTAATATGTGAAGGTGGAAAAGGGGGACTATGTTGAGTATATGGGATTCCCTGTATTCTGTATGTATGTATTATAGGGTCCTTAAGAGTTACCTCCTGAGAACCTCCTTGTTGTTCAAATGTGGCCTCTCCTAAGCCAAACTCAGCATATAAATGCATTACCTTCCCCCAAGCATGGGATGTGACTCCCGGGGATGAGCATCCCTGGCACTGAGGGATTACTTCCAAGCACCAACTAGCAATGCAACTGGAAAAAGAGCTCAAATAAAAGGTGTAAAAGGTAAAGGCAAAGACAAATGAGTTTATATGGCTAAAAGACTTCAGAGTGAGTTTGGAGGTCATCCCAGAAGTAATGCTTGAGCACATCTCAGCGGGATCTCATAGAGTGTCAAAGTGGATACTATCCCCAAAGAGTGGGGTTCCTGAGGGCACTGGAGACACCCAGGTCTTACGGTCAGGGCGGATAGCTCTGGAGTGTAGTGCCATGTCAGTGGGCCCTACTTTGGAGTTGGTGCTCCTGAGGGTGACAGAGTTGAACTCAGTTTTGGCTTCCCTATGCACAGCTCATCAATCCCTTCAATTTAAACGTATTCTTGGTGCTGGAGTTTGAAGGGGTACATCCAAGAGACTGTAATCTTTGGGAATTCCATGTGCCAGCTAGGCCCTGAGCCTTAGCGGTGTTGCAACACCTACTCTTCAGTTCATTGGACTCACCCAGGACTACTAACAAGAAGGTGAGGATTGAAAACTACCATACCAAGGAAACAAGAGAGCCTACAATGGCAAGGAAGAGAGTCCCATTCATCAACTGTTTGGGATCAAAGCCCCCTCTCACTTAGAGGTGGAGTGGGCATCATCATCCCAGAATCCTCAGGATAGGGTAATGAACTATAGACTAGAGTGGATTTAATGGTATTTTACTATAGACTTACTGTGATTCTAGCAATGGAAGAAATTACAACATTGATGTGGAGGCAGTGGACACTGGCGGCTCTGGGGTCAGGGACAGGGAAAAACAATTTTAATATGGGGGCTTTTTTGAGACTTGGGAATCATCCTGAATGACATTGCAGCGACAAATATAGGCCATTTTATATCTTCCCATAACGTGCAAAATTAAGAGGAAGAGAGTGTAAACTACAATGTGAACTACCCATGCTCAGTGGAAATGCCCCAGGATGTGTTTATCAATTACAATGAATGTGCCACACTAATGAATGATGTTCTTTATGTGGGAGGGTGCGAGAGGTGTCGGGAGTGGTTCATAAAGGAATCCCTATATTTTTTGTGCAACATTTATGTAATCTAAGTATCTTTAAAATATAAAAATATATATTAAATAAAAAAAAGAACATTACCAAACTCATTCTGGGAATCTGACATCACCCTAATACCAAAGCTAGATAAAGATACTATGAAAAAAAAAAGTACAGATCAATATCTCCAATGCATATAAATATATGCAAAAATCCTCAACAAACTACTTTTAAACCAAATCCAAAAACACATTAAAAGAAGTATACACCACAATCAAGTGGGTTTTATCACAGATATGCAAGGGTGGTTCAACACAAGAAAATCAATTTGTTTAATAAACTACATGGGTAAATTGAAGAAGAAAATTCACATGATTCTCCTGATTAATGCAGAAAAGTCATTTGACAAATTACAGCATATTTCTTGATAAAAACATTCCAAATGATGAATAGAAGGAAGCTTTCTCAATATTGTAATATGCACAAATGAAAACCCTACAGCTAGCATTGTACTCAATGGTGAAAGGCTGAAAGCTTTCCGACTAAGATCAGGAACAAGACAAAAATGCCCGCTCTCAACATTATTATTCAATATTGTGCTAGAAGTTCTAAGTAGAGTAAATAGGTTTGATAAAGAAATATAATGCACTCAAATAGAAAAGAAAGAAGTAAAACTTTCACTATTTGTTGATGATATGATCCTATATTTAGAAAAATCCTGAAAAATCCACCATAATGTTACTAGAATTAATAGACAAGTTCAACGAAATGGTGGGATATAAAATTCATATACAAAAGTCAATAGTGTTTCCATGCAATACTGATGTGAAAACTGAGGAGCTATTGGGAAAAAAAATTCTATTTATAAAAGCGACTAAAAAATCAAATATTTTGAAATAACTAAACCAAGGACATAAAGGACCTATATTCAGAAAACTATATAACATTGTTAAATTGTATATTTAAGAAGAATTAAATAAATGGAAGTACATTCCGTTTTCATGGATTCGAAGACTAAATATCGTTAAGATGTCAATTCCACACAAACTGATTTAAAAATTCAATGCAATCCTAAAAAAAATCTGACACCCTTTTTGCAGAAATGGATCAGCCAATTACGAAATTTATTTGGAAGGGTATGGGGCCCAAAATAGCCAAAAATATCTATAAAAGAACAAAGTTGGAGGACTCTCACTTCCAGACTTTAAAGCATATTACTTAGCTACACTGGTGGTAAAATCTGCATGGTACTTGAATAAAAACAGACATATTGACCAATGGGACTAAATCAAGAACTGAGAAATAAACCTTCACATCTACAGTCAAGATATATTTGACACGAATAGCAAGCCCTCCCACTGGCGCAATAGCAATCTATTCAGCAAACAGTCCTGGGAGAACTGGATAGCCATATCCAAAGAAAGAAAAGATCCCTATCTCACACCTTATACAAAAATTAACTCAAAATGGATCAAGGTCCTAAATATAAAAGCGACAACCATAAAACTCCTAGAAGGAAAAGTAGGAAAAAATCTTCAATATCTTTTGCTAGATGGTGATTTCTTAAACGTCACACCCATAGTATGAGAAACAAAAAGAAAAATAGATAAATGGACCTCCTCAAAACTGAACACTTTTGCACATCAAAAAACTTTGTCAAAAGAGTGAAAAAGCGGTCGACTCATTGGGGGAAAATATTTTGCTATCACATACCTGGTAAGGGTTTAATATCCATGATATACAAATAGACCATACAAATCAAAAATAAAAAGGCAAACTTCCTGATTGAAAAATGGGCCAAAGCCTTGAAAAGACAATTGTCCAAAGAAGAAATGTAAATGGCAAAGATACATGAAAAAAACTTCAACATCACTAGCGATTAGGGAAATGTAAATCAAAACTGCAATGAGATATTATTTCACATCTGTTAGCTGGCCACTATTAATAAGTTGGATATTAGAAAGGATGTGGAGAGATAGGAACACTTATTTACTGTTGGTGGGAATGTAGCATGGTACAGCCATTGTGGAGGAAAGTTTGGCAGTTCCTAAGGAAGTTGAACATAGACTTGCCATGGGACCTGGCAATACCATTGCTAGGTATATACCAAAAGAAGTAAGATCAGTGACATGAATAAACATCTGCACACTGATGTTCATAGCAGTGTTATTCATGATAGCCCAAAGTTGGAAACAACCCAGGTGTCCAGCAACTGATGAACAGATAAACAAATTGGGGTGTATACACTTGATGGAATATTATGCTTTGGTAAGAAAAAATGAAGTTGTGAAGCATATAATAATATGTATGAAACTGCAGGTCATTATGTTGCATGAAGCAAGCCAGACATAAAAGGACAAATACTGTATAATTGTGCTAAAATGGGCTAAATATATTAAATAAACTCATGGAATTAATAATTATAATATAGGTCACCAGAAAATACAATGAAGATAGAAACTGGAAAGCTGATGTTTAATCATGCAGAACTGGTTAAAAGTTTGTTTATAAATCTTTGGAAATGAATGAAATTGTGAAGGCACATCATGGTCTTTGTGACTACCAGAGCTATTATATGGGTATGTCCTTGGTTGAAAAGGAAAGCCTGAGGACATTTATATTACTGGAAGGAAAGCTAAAAAACCCTAGCAAAGTACTGTATAACATAGTAAAATCTCATGTATAGTATGAATATGTGTAATATTGCATATATAGGACTGTGTGTACAAAATATAAATACAAATAAAGAATATAGAACTAAACAGAATAATAGCTATGTACGGGGGAAAGCATAGAGAGATTGAAAGGTGATGAGTTCTGTTTGTTTTTTCATTGGTTGTTTTTTCATTTTTAGTATTATTATTAATACTACTGGCATAATGAAAATTGCTCTAAAAATGATTGGAGTGATGAAGGCCAAACTATGTGATTATACTTAATACCAGTGATTATACACTTTGGATGGATTTATGCTTTATTGATATGAATCAATAAAATTAATTTGTTAAAAAATACTTAATAAAGCTTTATTTTTGGTATGATTCCTGTATCTCATATTTGACAACCCATATTTTTTGTTATTTCAACTCAGAGGATTTTTTGTCATTCTACAGATTTGCAATTTGTTATAAAATTTGTATAGTTTAATATTGTTAGATATTAAGATTGAAAAAGGCTTTAGATGTACCAGACCAAAATTTTATCAGGTGTACAGCATAACGGGAGAGTTTATAGACAAAATGCTTCATTTTCACTATAAGTGTTAATAACACATGAAGATAATTCATTTTAAGACAAAAATGAAAAAAACTCCTAATGGATTATATCAGAATTATACACCGGAATATGAAGGTGTTAAATGTATTGCTGTGATCAATGATTTGAAAAAATTATGTACCTTTGTGCAACACATTTAGAATATTTTCTTTCTAACCATTCTGTAACCTGCTTCTGAATAATTTCTTTTTGTGTATGTATATCTGATTCTTCTCACTTAATAACTTCTTTTTCAAAATGGATTTAGTTATTTTCAATATAAATTGAAAATAAACTTGTCTAGGTTTACAAAAATTTCTTGCTTCAATTTTGATCAGAGTAGTGATATATTTGAGTATCAATCAGGGGGAACTGACACCTTTACTTTGTAGATTCTTCCAATCCATGAATGCAATATGTCTCTATGTTTAATTAGTTCTTTGATTTCTTTCATCAGTGTTTTGTAGTTTCCAAGATGCAAGCCCTGTATACGTTCTGTTCTCCTCAGTATTTTATGTTATTTAGAAGTTGTAAATGGCAATCATTTTCAAGTTTAGTGCCCGCATATTCATTTCTGGCATATAGAAATACAATTGATTTTTTAATTTTAAAATTTACAATGTTACAATTTACTCAATTAATAGCTACACATAGAAATAAATCTGCTTTGATTTGGATAAATAACTAGACAAAAAGGGGAAAACATTAAATGCAAATGAGTTTCTATGGTTAAAAGATTTCAAAGTGATTCAGGATGTCATTCCAGAGATTACACTTACACATGTCTCAGGAGGATCTCACTGACTGCTACAGTAAACACTGCCTCAAGTAGGGGTCACCCTGGTGGCTCTCGAGACATCTAGACACTATGGGCAGGGCAGAGAACCCTAGGAAATCCATACTCCATCAGTGGGCCTTACCTTGGAATATATGATAACCCATCTCCCCAAATGTATCAGAGTTAGACTTATTTATAATTTTCCTACACATGGTTGTTCTGCCCAATTTTTTTGAACCTAAAATTAGCAGTATACACATTAAATATAAGGCCCAGAGACTTAAGTGTTTCAGTTGTTCTAATGCCATGTGAGCCCTGAATCTCAGCAGAATTGCAGTCAACATCTACTCTCCAGTTCATTGGACCCACCCAGGACATCAAAGGATGATGATGGACATTGCCCATCATAAGAAGCAGATAGTATCTACAATTGCAAGTAAGGCAGTTCATCCATCTTCTCCATGGGATCTAAGCCCCCTCTCAATTGTAATCAGAGTGGACATCACCATCCCCAAATCCTCAAGATAGAGGAATGAACAAACCTAACGGGAAAATGCAACTATGGACTAAAGTAGATGTATTATTATTCTAGCAATGGAAGAACTTGTATCATTGATATAAATGCAGTGATCTCCAGAGGTGCTGAGGGAAGGAAGAGGGAAGAATAGGTGTAACATGGAGCACTTTTGAGACATTGGAATCATTCTGCATGATATTGCAATGATGCAAGCAAACCATTATGCATTTAGTCAAAACCTATAAAATTGTGCAGTGCAAAGCATAAACCCTAATGTAAACTATAGACCCCTGCTTAGTAGCAATCTTACAATATGTTTTCATCAATTGTAACAAATGTACCACACTAATGAAAGTTTTAGTTAATGGGGAAAAGTGCGGGAGGGGGAAAAGTGGAGTATATGGGAATCCCCTCTATTTTCAATGTAACATTTATGTAATCTAAAGCTCCTTAAATAAAATAAATGTACTTTGACCAATGGTTCTCACCCCTCACACCCATATTTGTTCATTCCTCAATCTTAAAGGGTTTAGGACAATGTCTTCTCTGACAGCTTCAGGCTGACAATGAAGACAGATATTATACAGGCCCATTAAGGGAGTGCTAATTACATGAGGCCATGTGCTTGGCAATGGTTTTGGATGTCCCTAAGGACCTCAGGAGCACATTTGTTTGAAGATTTGTTTACTGTGGCAGTTTCTGAAGTCTGCTTGATAGCTGCATAAGTGTAACCTCCTGAATGGCCTCCTGACTCACTTTGAAATCTCTTAGCCATAAAAATTCTATTTTATTTAATATTTCCAATTTAATCAAGTTTTTTCTCCAAATACATCGCTGATTAGCACATGTAAGTAATCCCTTGGTGCCCAGAAAGCTATTCCCCGGGAGTCAAGTGCTATGTTCAAAGAAATGTAGGGAGATTATTTGCAGAGCTGGTCTTGGAGAGAGGGCACATTTGAGTAACAAGGAGGTTTTCAGGGAGAAACTCTTAGGCATTAATTATACTTAATTTCATTTTTACAGAAATAAATTTCATAAATGCAACTCTTAAAGATCAAGGGCTTGTTTTATTGTCCTATTTTCTTTTATTAGGCAAAGCTTAAATAATCCAGAGCTTTTTGATATCTTATTTGAGAAAGAAACAGAACTTCCCCAGGAGGGAAGGTTAATATTATGCAATCAACTGACATTTATCTAGCCAGATCTTGCAGAACTGGACAATCCAATCATCAAATTTATATCGAAGCGTAGCCAAGCCATCTTGAATAAGAAGAATATAATTGTAAGACTCACGTTTCCTGATCTTAAAACATATTACAAAGCCATAGTAATCATAACAGCATGTTACTGGCAGAAGGACAGACATATAGACCAATGAAATCAACATGAAAGCTCAGAAATCAATACTTACATGTATGGCCAACTGATTGTTGACAAGGGAGCAAAGACTACTCAATTGAGAAAGAATAGTCTCTTCAAAAAATATTGCTGGAAAAACTGGATGTCCATGCAAAAGATTTAGAAAGGATCCCTACCTCACAATTTATATATTTAAAAAAACAACATATATATAAGATTAAAATATAAATATAATATAAAAATCCTTAATAAAAGAGTAGATCTATCAAACTCTTAGAAGAAAATATTAGGAAGCATCTTCAGGAGTTTGTGTTAGGCAATTATTTCTTAGAATTTACCCCCAAAGCACAAACATCAAGGGAAAAAAAATGGATAAATTGAACTCATCAAAAATAAAAATTTTTTGCCTCAAAGAACTTTATCACAAAAGTAAAATGCCAACATACAAAATGAGAAAATATTTGGAAACCACATATCCAATAAAGTTTTAATATCCAGA
>JAQZBX010063430.1:0-16688 GCA_029593785.1 Cabassous unicinctus | reverse complement strand
AACACACAAAAAAAACAATAATTCTAGCTTCTAAAGAGCTTTGGGTATTTTTTTTCCCTTTCCAGGCCCAAAGTTCTAGCTTAAGTTACCCTGGGGCAGGCAGTTCCAGAAATAGCTCCAGGGGTCCCTTCTGAGGTTGGGGGGCTCCGCAGGGTCAGACTGCTGCTTGCCCCACTTTCCAGTTCTAAGGCAGCTTTGAAGAGGCACACGCAGCCCAGCGGAGGGCAGCGTGTGAAGGATGGGAGAGCGGCACGGACCCCTGTTTATTCATTGTGGGTCCAAAGGCTCATGGAAAAGGTGAGCACTGCAGATGTCACGTGCCACATGTGTGGGAATCCAGGTGCCAAAGTGGAGTGGGGCCAGCCAGGGCTCAGGAAACAGAAACCAGCCCCCTCAGCTCAAGGGAAAGAGGGGAATTGGTTGTAACAATCCAGGGGTGTTTTTTTGGGACCAAGGGGCAGAAATGGTGTCTGGTCTCTCAGGAACCTGGAAGGCAACAGGACTGTCTCCCTGTCTCGTTCCTCAATCTCTCTTTGCCTATCCTTCTCTGCCCCTCAGTCTATACAGTAGGAAAATGAACCCCCACAAGTCCCCTCGTGACACCTGGTGCCACAGGTAAAGACAGATCCGACCTCCATTCCCAATTCCAGGGCGAGAATATCCGGTTGGCCCAGCCTGGGCCAGGCGTCCAGCTCTGGTCGCGTCAGCTCTGGCCAGGGCTTGGGGGTCACAGAGGAGGGGTTGCTTTCCGGAAAGGAGGATCACGGTGGCCTCACAGGTAGGCAGACCCCTCTTTGGGTTCCTCCCACCGCTGCCCCTGCAGAGGATCTGTGAGCCCCGTTGGGGCCTTTTGGCAAAGGCCTGAGCTCCAGAACTGAAGGGGACTCGGACATGGGGTGAACACAGACTATGACTGCAGAAAGCTTTAGGACCAGGACCGAGAACGAGTCAGGCTCGCTGTAGTCATAAGCTTGAGTGTGGTGAGCCAGTAAAGGAAGCCCAGACCAAGCGATCCAGCGAAAGAGAGGTTTGTCCCTGGACGTGGCTTTGGGATGTGAGCTTCGTGGGAATAGCGACCCCTTCCCGCACTCCCGGTGCCTCGAATCACGCTGCGCATCTAGCAGGTGCTTCATTTAGAGTCACTGGGGCCGATGAATGAATGATGAATTGCTTACTGCACAGTGGGTGCTGTCTCTAAAGGACAGATCTATTTATGTCACTGCCCTGTTTGTGAACTCCTGGGGGCCATTTGACAACAGCTGTTACAATAAATATATATATATATATATAAATATATATATAATACATACAATAAAGAATATATTATCCTTGACCAAAATGTTCCCAATGGGAAAATGCTTTTTGGCATTTTGGGAGGGACAATTCTTTACCAGATGTGACTGTCCCGTACGTTGTAGGATATTCAGCATGCCTGGCCCTGCCCACTAAATGCATACTGCCTCCCCCATTCATTATGATGACTGAAAATATACCCCTCCTCCCCCCATATTTTGCAAAGGCCCCCTGGGGGTATGGATACCATCCCCAGTTGAGAAGGACTACAGAAATGTTTGCATCAGTGCTGAAATTTATATATTCAAAGATGTCCTTTGCGGCATTATTTATAATAAAGAAAAAGATGGAAACAGCTCAAATGTCCATCAGAAAGGGCCTATTTAAATTATAGACCATGGTCGGCACAGAATGCTGTATTTACATTAAAGCCTCTGATTTGACTAGAAAACAATGCCACAATGTATATATTTGGGGGGGGGGAAACCCATGAAAAGCCCTTGGCATGGCACTGGCCCGTAATAAGCACAAAAAATGTTAGCTAATTTTATTTTCATATGCCACCAAGTAAAACAAGTTGAAATATAATACGATCCCATTTTTCTTTGAAAATGTCTACAAACGTGTTAGTATTTGCATAGTCAAAAATGAAAAAAAATGGTTTGGAGGAGGAGTTTACATCCAGCTTCAATGGAAATTCTGTCTGGGGGACTTTGATTATCTACATTATATATTTCTTCAACATTTGAAACTTTTGCAACTACCTGTATGTATGACTTCTATGGAGCAAAAGATGCTTTTAAAGGAAAAATAAAGCAAAAGAGCCGGGTAACCTCTCCTCCAAATAAGCAAACCAATAAATAACCCCTCCTCAGAACTCATGGCTTCTACAAGGCAAACTTCAGAATCCTCGCTGAGGGCTGAGAGGTCATGTAAACCCGCTCGCTGCTCCAGAAATAGGCTGTGGTTTTTCATGTCCCTGCCTGAAATCACTTTCCCTGGATTTTTCTGTCTAATAAAATGGTAGGCCCTGCCCCTCTGAGACATTATTATTATTTTTAACTACCCAGTGAATCTTATTTAAATAAGCTGATGCCAGAATTATAAATTCACTTTTCTAAAGAGCTACTGCATAAATTGGGCACAGTATATTTATTTGGAAACTTGGTTTAGTTTTATTGACATTATATATAGATATATAAAATAAATGTAGTGTTTTTATGGCTTAACATATTCTCTTTTAAAATTTTGTTTTATTAGCGCAGTTGTAGGTTTACAGAAAAGTCATGCAGAAAAGACAGAGTTCCTGTATACTTCCCCATAGTTTTCCCTGTTTTTAACATTTTGTGTTAGTGTGATCATTTCATTACAATTGATGAAACTATGTGACTGTAGTTATTAACTCTAGTCTATAGTTTACATTAGGGGCCACCCTTTGTGTTGTACAGTTTTATGGGGTTTAAAGATTTTTTAAATTCTGGTAATAACATAGATACAACCTAAAATTTCCCATTGGAACCATTTTAAGTATACAATCCAGTGGTTAATACTGATTCTTGAGATCTTCTGTCAGATATTAGAAAGGTTCAGAAATGAGATTTTGTCAAAGTCTGTGACCTCATGGGTTACTTTCAGAATCGAAGCGGGGGCGGGCAGGGTGAGGGGCCCTGCTGCATCAGGCTGAGTTGGAAACCTGCCGAGAAACCCCTGTGCAGCCCCAAGGTCGCCTCTGGCAGCAGAGTCCAGCCTTGGAGCACCCACTGGTTTTCACTCGCCCTTCCCTGGCTCTCTCTGGTGCATTCCCACGGGCTCCTTTCGTTCCCTCCTGAGTATCTCCCATTCCCTAACGTCCTCCTTTGTTTACCTTTGCAGCTTTCCCGGCTGCCAGGGGAGGGGCCGTGTCCGAGTCGCCCTTTGCTGGCTCATGGGGTTGGCACTTGGTAAAACGACTGGCCTTTTATGGTTGAGAGGTAGCTCCCGTGGCGGGCTTCCTTGGGTTACAGTTGCCAGTGGTGACTTCCAGGGAGGCAGCAGCCCAGAGGAGTTTTCCAAACCTCACTCCCCATGGTGCTAGACAAACCTAACGTGTCCTGTTATTTACGGTAGGCATGGCAACCTGGGCTGTTTAACCAAAATGGCCACCTGGCATTCCTCCAAGGTGGCACCGCCCGGCAGCCTCCGGGTGTGCGTTGCAAAAGGGTCACGGTCTACCACTGTGGAGGTCTGGACTCTTCCCACCTGAGCTCCCCTGGGCTGGTGGCAGGATTGGTACACTCTCAGGCAGCCTACAAGGATGTTTATGGCGAAATGCTTCTGCTCTGGGGTTAAATTTTAAAAACAGAATATAGAGTGCAATTATAGGTGTGTAAAAAAACAAAAAAAACAACAACCACACACACATGTACGTGCGTGTGCGTGTGCGTGCACGCACAGAACAAAGCCTGGAAGGAAGAGCCTTAACATGCCAGCAGTGGTTGTCTTTGGATGGGATCAGGAGTGAATATATTCTTTTTCTACTTGGCTGCCGTTCCTATGTTTTCTAGAATGAGCAAATGGCATATAATTTTTTTTAATAAAGGGGAAAAATTTTTCTTTAAGAACATTGGTCGTTTCAAGGCCTGGGAATATCTTTGGGATCTCTCCATATCAGGACATTTTAGATCACATCTTTTTCCTTTTTTTTTTATTTTTTTTTTCGTGGGTTAAATTGTATTTCATCACATGATGTACATGGGTTTATTTAGCCAGTCCCCTCTTGGTTGTTTCCTTGTGTTTTTCATTAATTTTTTTTTTTTTTTTTTAATGAAAAAGAGTGCTGTAATAAATATCCTTGTGTATACCTCTAAGCGAACTTTATCTAAGCGAACTTTAAAGTTCGCTTAGAGGTAAAATAAATATATTTTACAATATGTAAATAGTATATTTACAAAAGAATTCAAGCCGAATAAAATGGTATCCAGGGAAAAGGAAGTCTCCGGTCTCCAATCCCTGTTCCCCTGGGCGGTGTCCTTCCAGAATTTTCCTTGCATGCGTAGAACCCCCCTCCGTTTTCTTTCTTTTTCACAGAGATGTTTGCTTACTGCAAACCTGTTTTGTGGCCGTCTTCCCATATTGACACATACGAGCTGGCACCAGCCAGAACTTACATCACACACACAGCTCTCCGTGCCTTACTCATGTCAGCACAGACTGCACAACAGTCCTGTGAGGACTGGCGTTTTGACTGATAGTCACCCCGAGGCTCTGAGACCTTAAGTATCAGACCCCAGTGAGTGGTGTGGTTGTCTTTGACCCCAGGTGATCTGGCTCCATCGTTGGTGCTCCGAATGACTGCAGTTTACCACCTTGCTGACTTTGTTTTTCTTTTTGTTTTTAATGGCTGAGTAGCACTTCGTTTTCTGGAAACACCCTAAGCCATTGAACCAGTTCCTCCTTGCTGGGGTGTGTAGGTCATTTGCAGGCATTTGCTACCACAAACTGCTTCTGTAAGCATCCTTGTACCAATGTCCTTGTGGCTATGCAGGAGAGATTCCTGGAGGCCGCATGGCTGTGGCGAAAACTCGGCTGGGCATTGCCTGATTGTCCTTCCAAGGGACTGTGCCAGCATCTATGCCCCAGCACAATGTTTGAGCACACCTGCTTCCCGTGCCCTCGCTGGCAAACATTGGGGACTACATTTCATACCTCTAACCCATGGAAGGTGGTGGCTTTAACAATTTGGTCAAAGGGCAGTGGTCATCCCGGAATGAGACTTGGGAGCCATCGCCTGATGTCTCACTGGGGAGAGAGGTATCCCTGCCCCCCTGCAGCGGAGGCCCTCCCTGGCAGTGTTGGGCTTCTCTGCTTGCCCAGTGACCACGAGAAGCTCCGTGCACTCCCAGAGGCACCTAGAATCTTCTGTGCTCTGGGCCCACTGCCCTGGGAGTGCAAAATCAGGAAGTGAAGCTTGGGCATCCTGGGTCCAGAAAGCTTCAGACTGCCGGCAGGATAAGGGCCTCTGGGCAGATGAAGGAAGAAACAAGTAACGCTGGGATTGTGCTGGAAGCCAGCTGGTGTGGCAACCAGGTGTCTGCAAAACAGGAGGGGGCTGAAGAGTTTGGGTCCAACTTAGTAGGAATCATCCTTCGGAAGATGTGCGTGTGCTGAAATCCCTTGTGGAAATGTGCTGGGGTATTTATTAACAAGGGTCCCCCTTTCTTTTTATAAAAAATTTTTAACAGTTTTATTAAGATGTAATTCACATATCATACAATCCACTCATTTAAGTGGACAATTCAAAGACTTTTAGTACATTCATAGAATTGGGTAACCCAACGCCACAATCTATTTTATTTAATTTATTATTATTATTTTTTTAAAGATTTATTTATTTACTTTCATCCATTTTTACCACCCCCCTCGTTTTTGCTGTTTTTATGTCCATTCACTGGGCAATTCTCTGTGTCTGTTTCCTGCCCTCTCTTCTAACCCTTCTCCTCCTGCCTCCACTGGGATTCGATCCTGGGAACCTCTGATGTGGGAGAGAGGCATCCTACTGCCTGCGCCACCTTAGTTCCTGGTTTGTTTTTTGGCGCGTCTCGTCTTGGCTCTTCCTTGTGTCACTCGCCTGTTACGTCATCATCTTGCTGCGTGACTTAGCGGGGCCTGACAGTGCACCTGCGCATGGTGTCTGGGGGGCTCACCCGCTCTCAGGACCTG
The DNA here is from genome assembly GCA_029593785.1 of Cabassous unicinctus. Classification (NCBI taxonomy): domain Eukaryota; kingdom Metazoa; phylum Chordata; class Mammalia; order Cingulata; family Chlamyphoridae; genus Cabassous; species Cabassous unicinctus. The sequence goes on along the minus strand of JAQZBX010063430.1, from coordinate 10,697 downwards.
GCGGCGCACCCATGGCCTGGCAGCCCACGCGCCTTCTATATTTTTCTTTTTCTTTACCAGGAGGTCCCGGGATTGAACCCAGGTCCCTCCATATGGGAGACAGATGCCCAATCATTTAAGCCACATCCACCCCCACAATCACTTTTAGAACATTTTCCACACCCCGTACCCTTTAGCTGTCACTGTCCAATCTTCCCATCCCCTCCCAGCCACTGGCAACCAGTAATCTACTTTGTGACTCTTTGGACTTGACTCTTCTGGGCATTTTATTTAAATGGAATCATACATGTGGCCTTTTGTGTCTTATTTGGCATAATACCTTCAAGTTTCACCCATGCAGTAGCATATATCACAACTTCATTCCTTTTTATGGCTGAATAAGATTCTGATATATATATAGCATTTTGTTTACCCAGTTTATCTGTTGATGGGCATTTGCATTTTGTGCACTTTTTGGCTATTATGAATAATGGTGCTACGAATGTTTGTGTACGGGTTTTTGCATGGCCGTATGTTTACATTTCTCTTGGGTGGCTACCTGGGAGTGGAATTGCTGGTTTGCATGGGGGCTATGTGTAGCCTCCTTCTTGTTTTGAGAAAGAGCAGGTGCCAGGACTGGGCAGGCTAGGGTTTGAGTCCCGGGTCTGCCATTCCTAGTTGGTGCAGGTGTTAGGTTAGTCACCTCCCTTTCCCTCGCCCAGAACTTCGGGTGCCTCAAGAGTGGACTGGGGAACTGCCATGAGGTGCAGGCCAAGATGCTGCCTAGGGAAGGACTTCCAGGGTCAAGGGCTTTTATGTCATTGTGGGGAATGTTATTGTTTTGATTATTCTTATTTAACCATCCTTCCCGTCCAGCCAGAGCTCTGAATCCTGCTGGCTGGGGGAGATCAGCTGCAGGCACTGTTGGCAAAAGAGAGAAATATTTCTGTAGGATTTTTGGTTTTGCTTCTTTTACAATTATTTGTCTTGTTGGTTATAGAAGTAATCCACGTTCCTTGCAGAAAACAATGGAAGTGCAGCTATACCTGCTATAAGGCCTTTGGGTGTATTTCGAATTTTCTCTATTTCAATATTTATTATTATTATTTTGTACTGTCAGGATTATTTTTCTTTTTTATGAAAACCCCCAGGCCCCCTGTTCTATGTAAGATTAATTAACCCATTCAGCAACTGAGTTTTAAAATCTTTAGATCTAGAGAATATTAGAGCTGGCAGGGCCTTAAGAATCATCTAACTCTGTGTAGTAGTCAGAGAAACAAACCTGATTATAGGAATTGGCTCACGCAACCTTGGGCATTGGTAAGTCCAAATTCCACAGGGCAGGCCATTAGTTGGAAACTCTGATGAAGGTGAAGTTGAATTCCCCAGGGGAAGCTGGTGGACTGAGGTAGAGGCAGGAATTCTTTTCTGAATTCTCAAATCCTCAGTTCTGGCTTTTAAGACCTCCAACTGATTGGATGAGGAGATTCCCCTCATTGCTGAGGGGAATCTCCTTTGTTAATTGTAGATGCAATCAGCTGTAGACGCAATCACCTGACTCTAGATGCAGGTCCATCTATGAAATACCCTCACAGTAATAATCAGGCCAGAGTTTGTTTGATCAAACAACTGGGCACCATAACGAAGTTGACACATGAATATAGCCATCACACCCAGTGATTTTTTTGTTGTTGTTTATTAACTTTGATTCACATATGCAATACCTGAATAGAGTCTCATTATAAAAAATGCAAACAGTATAGATAAAACTGAAGTCCCCTTGATCATCCTCTTACCATGTCCATTCCCAGAGATAACCATTACAAGATTTGGTACAAATCTTTTCAGACCTCTTTTTATGCATTGATGTAAATATACATTTATGTATATACTAGACACACACATCCTTAGAAAATCCATAGTATTGATCTGTGGCTTTCCTCCATGGGTACATGATGTCATACAGTTTGTATTTTCTGCTACTTGTTTTTTCCCCCTAAACATTATACCTTAGAGATCACGCATATCAGAACCTAGTCTTTTTCAACAGCTACATGAGTGTACCATGGTATGTAATCATCCCCCGTGGGTGACAGGTTGTTACAATCCTTGACCATTATGAGCATTATAAGTAAAGGCCATCCTTGTACCAGTTCACCTGGGCACACCTGGCCAGGTTTCTCTAGGGCAGGTGATGGGAATGGCTGGGTCCAGAGTCAGTGCAGGAGAAGGTTCACAAGCGCCGCCAAGACGCTCTCAAAGGTGGCGACACCTGTTCCACTCCCCACTTCCCAGACTATCATCAACACCTGTTTTTCTCACCCTGGAGACTGAAACATTAAACTGGAGGTTTTCAGCTCTTCGGGTCACCCTAATGAGCCCTGCTACCTCAGTGAGCCCCGGTTTCTAGTGGGAATATTTCTATCCCTGGTGCTGGGGCGGAGAAAATTGCTGACCATACCTGTAGCCAAAACATTTTTTCCGTCTTCATCTTTGCCCATAAATGAGGAAACGAAGGTTCCCGTGGCTAGTTAGTGGTTGGCTGGGGGCTAGAGTTGAAGGAACTGCATCTTAGTACAAGACTTTTTGTATTTTGCTTTTAAAAAAAAAAAAGTCAATTGCATTATATCCACCTCGTGCTGATAAGGTGCGGCACTATTCTTTTCTGGGTTTGGAAAGGTCATTTTGACCCTTGTAAATACGAATCACTCTAATTCTTGACTGTATTTTTGGTTGGTGCCATAGCGTCCAACCAGAAGATAATTTCTGCAGATAATCTTCATCAAATGGGGACAGCTCCTGTCTTTTGTGACTTAGGGAATGGCTGAGTCACCTGTTGAGAGAGATGCGGTCAGAGAGCCCTGTGTCTCAGGTCGAGAACAGGACGCCTGTGGTAGTAAGACTCTCAGAAGGGCAGCCCACTGACTTCTCAGAACACTGCAGGTGAGGGTAAGAGGCAGGCCCTGCCATTCCCAGCAACTGGAATGCAAGAGGGGACTGTACAATCTTTTTTAAGTATGACGATGAAAATTTAGAAAATATTTTTGCTGATCAATTGTCTGCTGGGGGTTATTTATAAAAAAAAGAACATTGGTGGGAAGTGGATGTGGCTCAAGTGACTGGGCATCTGTCTACCATATGGGAGGACCCAGGTTCTATCCCTGGGACCTCCTGGTAAAAAGGCGAGCAGGTGAGCTGGGCCCGCGCGGCGAAACACGCAGCAAGATGATGACGCAACAAAAGAGAGACTCGGGAGAGTCAAGGCGAGACGCCCCAGAAACCAGGAACTGAGGTGGTGCAAGTGACAGGGTGCCTCTCTCCCTCATCGGAGGTCCCTAGGACCAAATCTCAGTGAAGTCTGGAGGAGAAAAATGAGAAGAGAAGGAAAGAAACAGACACAGAAGATCACCCAGTGAATGGACACCGACAGCAAGCGGGGGCGGGAGAAAGAAAAAAAAAACATTGGTGACAAACTCCAAATCTAATAGTAGAGAACAGAAGATGAATAGTGAAGACAATAATGACAAATGAATACAGTGGGTTATTGTTATATAGCTGTTCAAACAGGTTACAATTAACTTGGAATTCACGATGTCACATTTGGGTTAAAAGTATAAGTGATTTGTTTCTGTGTCTTAGAGTGTAACTTAGGAGAACCTTTTGGGAGGAGAGCTTGGCAATATACAAATGTTAAATGTGGCTCAGCAGTTAGGCTTCCAAGAAGTATGTCCCACAGAGATACTTGCACAAGTACATAAAGACTTAAATTTGAGGACATTCGCTTCAGAACTCTCTGTACTAGGAAATATTGGAGCGAATCCAGACAGCCATCAGCTGGAGGTTAGAGAATTCATACAAGTATATATCATACAACCATGGTAAGGAAAGGAAGTCAACCCGGCTGGTCATATGCGTGATGTGGAGAGATACCCAAGATCCTGTGTTAAGTGGAGAAAAGCCAGATGTAGAACAGAATGTGTGGCACAGTCCATGGCTAATACTCGTGTTAATGCACGAATGTATGTGTATTAACAGATGCATAGGGAAAGAAAAAGCTTGCAGAATATTAACATAGGGTATCAGCTGTGGTTTTCAGAGGACCGGGCTTTGGGAGAGACTTCACTTTGTAATTTAGGGTTCTGTAGTACTTGGAGTTTTTACAATAAGCAGAGCATGGTTTTGGAATTTAAAAAAAAACAAAACAAGATCACTAAATAAAGTACAATGTCGCATTGGCCCGCTCCACCGAAAGGATGTAAAATTACCTTTACAATGTGGTTTTGGTCATATTTAAAAATTGCCTATGAAAGATCTGGTAAAGAACTGGACCAAAGTGTTGATAGTAGTTGCTCTGTCTGGCAGCATCTGGCAGATTTGAATTTTGCAAGTTTTTTCTAGATGTGTAAATTAGCTTCCAACTTGAAAGAAGAAAATTATGGGCTTTAATTTTTGTACATCCCAGGAATTAGAAAGCTCTAATGAGGGAGCTCTGGGCTGCATGTGTGTATGTCCTGGGAGCTCAGCTCTTCTGCCCAAGCCTTCTCTCCTTTGAGCAGGTTCCAGGCAGTTCTGTCCATCTGGGCCTGAGCTGGTAGAGAGCTGGGCTCCTGCAGAGGGTGGCTGCCGTGGCTGAGAGATGCCAGAGAGAAGGGTGTCTGGAACTGCTGTCTCTCCAGTTCCCTGCCATGCCCACTAACATCCCCCTCCACCATCCAGTCTACTCCCCAAAGTGCAGGCCTCTGCCTGGAAAGGAGTTTTGGTCTTACCGATTTTGTAGAGGCTGCAGGGAGAAGGTTCAGGTTTTTCAGGAAAAGATTGAAAGGAGATTGATACCCAGTATGGGTATAGGGGTGGTGTGTGTTTGGAGGGGACAGAGGGTTCTATCTTGGGATCACTAAAGCAATAAAATAGAACTTTAAAACAAACACAAGGTATTTATTTTGAAATGATTTCAAATGTACTGGACAGTTGCAAAAATAATACAAAACCCATACAGAAAATCCAACATACCCCCTACCAAGATACCTAGATCCATCAACTTTTTTTTTTCATTAATGACTTAAAAATTTTTTTTCCCACATGTTTATGCTTTATTCATTTATTTTTAGGATAATTAGATTACATAAATTTTACACAAAAACTATAGGGATTCCTATATGCCCCACTCCCCACACCTCCCACACCCTCCCACACCCTCCCACATAAACATCCTTCATTAGAGTGGCACATTCATTGCAGTTGATAAACGCATCCTGGGGCTTTGCCATTCAGCATGGACCATAGTTCACATTGTAGTCTACACTCTCTCCCACACAGTTCTGCATGTTATGTGATGATATAAAATGGCCTATATCTGTTGTTGCAGCGTCACTCAGGGCGATTCCCAAATCCCGAAAAAGCCCCTGTATTACAACTATTTTTCCCTCTCCCTGCCTCCAGAGGCTCCAGTGGCCCCTGGCTCCACATCATTGTTGTAATTTCTTCCATTGCTAGAATCACAATATGTCTATAGTAGAATTCCAGTAAGTCCACTCTAGTCCATAGCTCTTCTGCCATTCCCAATGATTCTGGGCTGGTGGCATCCACTCCACCTCCAATTGAAAGGGGGCTTATATCCCATGGGGAACATGGATGGGACTATCCTGCCTGCAGCTGCAGACTCTCTCCATTCCCTGGGACGGCCGTTGTCCATCATCATCTCCCCACCAGTTGTCTTGGGTGAGTCCAATGAGCTGTAGAGTAGGTGTTGCAAATCCACCGAGGTTCCAGGCCCAGCTGGCATATGGGCAGCCCAAAGACTCGAGTCTCTGGGCATACACCTACAAACTCCAGCACCAAGTATAGGTTTAAATAGAAGGGACAGATGAGCCATGTGCAGGGAAGACATAATTGGGTCCAACTCTGTCACTCTCAGGAGCACAAACTCCAAAGTAGGGCCCACTGTCAAGGCACCAAACTCCGGAGCTATCTGCCTTGACTATAGGACCTGGGTGTCTCCAGAGCCATCAGGAGCCCCACTATTTGGGATAGTATCCACTTTAGCAGTCTATGAGATCCTGCTGAGATGTGCGTATTACCTCTGGGATGACCTACCGACTCATTTTGAAATCTCTTAGCCATGTAAACTCATTTGTCTTTACCTTTTCCCCCTTTTATTCAAGGTCTTTTTCCAGTTGCATTGCTAGTTGGTTCTTGGTAGCAATCCCTTGGTGCCAGGGAGGATCATCCCCGGGAATCATGTCCCACGCTGGGGGGATGTCAACTTTTAACATTTTGCATTTTGCCACATCTGCTGTATCATGCTGTCCATCCCATCATCCATCCATCCATCCATCCATGTAATTATCTATCATCTATCTATCTAATCTAGCTATACACCTATCTGTCTATCCATCTTTTTTCTAAACATTTGAGAATAGGTTGTATATAGCATGCTCCTTGAACCCTTAATACTTAATCAAATGGACATTTTAAAGCAAAAAAAAAAAAAAAAAATTGGGAATGTGCCATAATACTGCTTAGAAGCTTGCTTTCTTCTCTTCATAATATGCCTTGGACTCCTTTCCCAATTAGTACCTACAAAGCCCTGATTCTCAATAGGTTTTTAACATTTGGGGAGGCTGTTTTTGGTCATCACAATGAGGGGAGGGGAGCGCTGCTGGCCTTTAGTGGGCCAGGCACACTAGAAACCCTGAAATGGGCAGGGCAGATCTGCACAGAGAGTTTTCCTGATTCCCACCAGACCTTTGAATGTGTTAGGGGCCTCTGTTCATGATTATCTGAGTCTGGAACTTAAGGCAGTATTACATGTAAAAGTAGCATATCTTTGGCCTGGTTTTAATAAACTATGAGTTTGGGAAGGTTATGTTCTCTGTGAATTTCACTGAGGGCAATAAAATGGGGTATTGCACAATATTTATGATGAAAAGGGATGTTAGGTCCAACAGGGTGGAGAACTCCCACTATAGAATGAGTGCAGTCTTTTGGAATGGCTCCTTAGAATTTTAGATGGATATTTCAAAATGTATTTAATCAATCCCCAGAGCTGGACATGTGGGTGGAGTTCAGTTTTGCACTGTCATAGCGATGCTTCGTGTGCATATTGTTTGCACACTCGTGTTCGCATTTCTTAGGATAGATTCCTAGATGTGGAATTGCTGAGTTAAAATAAAGCAGTGCATCTTTCTCATGTTAGTACATTTGCAGCATACCTTTTAGAAAACGTTCATACCCTCCAGCCCCGTGTTGTGTGAGGGATATGGTCCTGTCTCCCCATCTCCTGAACAGCACTTCCTGTTGCCAGTTATTAAAATGTTTGCCAGTCTGATGGGGAAAGGGCATCTTGTTTTCATTCTCAGTGTTTTGATTACAAGCTTTTACGAGCGAAGAAGTAGTGTGTGCTTTCCTCAGCATCTTCTGTTTCTTTTTCTGTTCAGTGGTTAGGTAGGGTGTGACATCTCTGCCCGCTGGAAGGTTGGGCCCACTGTGAGAGCAACCTGCGTATTTGGGGACTGTGTTCTTGAGAATGAGAGGTGGGAGTCCTTCTCTCTCTCTCTGACATAGTCTGCCTCTCCGGAGGTGGGAGACGCCGGGGTGCTAGTGGGGAGGGAGGGTCTGAGCCTAATGCCTCCCTTTGCCTTCTGCAGGAAGCCTGGAAGCATGCAATTGAGAAGGCCAAGCACATGCCTGACCCTTGGGCTGAGTTCCACCTTGAAGACATTGCCACCGAATGTGCCACGCGTCACAGGTTAGCAGCATGTCTGGGGTGCTGTGTGGTACTAGGTCCTCAGGGTGTGTGGGTTCTCCTCCTTCCTACCTCTCTATGCTGCTTTCTTGACTCAGCAAATAGTAGCTAATCAGTGAAGCCTAAGTACCCATGGAGGCCAAGAAGAAGGGAATAAAATTAATAGTAGCCAATATTTGAGTGTTTCTGCGGGCTTCAGGCCCTGTGAATTATCTCTTTTAATCCTGTAAGGTAAGCATGTTACTGAGCCATGCTGCAGTAACAAAGAGCCTGCAGCTTAATACCATAAAGGTGTGGTTCTCACTCCCGAGAAGATGAGTAAGAATTGGACAGTTCTCCGTCTTCTGGCTCCATCATCTCAACTGCAACTTCCACAGTCACCACCAAAGAGAAAGAGAGCGCATGAAGGGACATGCCAGCCTTTAAATGCCTTGGCTCAGAAGTAGGCATCGCTTTTGCACACATTATAGTAGCTAGCTCTGGTTACAAGGAAGCTGAGAAGGTTGTATCTTTTCCATGTGCCCAGGAAGGAGAAGTGGATATGGGTGAGGTTGACTGAGGCGAACCCTTTAAGCATATAGTGAACTTTGAACAACTCTCAGCTTTATAATGTCAATGGCTCTGAAGGACAAATAGCCTTCAGGTTCCTCCTACGCCCACTTCTGTGTGCTCCTCACTTTGGACTTTTTTTTAAATTTTTTTATTGAGGGAACTTATATACCATAAACTTTCTCATCTCAACCCCTTCCAAGCATACCATTCAGTTCACAATGTTGTGGTACCCTCACCACCATGCATTACCAGAACTTTCTCATTACCCCAAACAAAAGCCCTACTCTCATTTTGCATTAATTCCCTTCCACCCCACCCCCGGTAACCTGTACTCTCCTTTCTGTCTCCATGAGTTTGCATCTTCTCTGATATTTTCTTTGTAGTTACTATAGGGCTTAAATGTAACATCCTTAACCTCTAACGATCTCATTTGGTTTGATACCAACTTAACTTTACACAAACTCTGTCCTATACCCCTCCAGATCCTCATGTTATGTAGTTCTTGTCACAAATTGCGTATTTGTACCTCATGAGTCCAGAACCACTGATTTCTCATTACATTGTATGCATTTGCCTTTTAGACCCTGCAGGAAGTGAAAAATGGAGTTACAAACCAAAAACACAGTAGTGCTGGCATTTATATTTACCTATGTTGTCATCTTTACCAGAAATCTTTATTTCTTCATGCAGCTGCAATCTGTTGTCAAGTAGGACTGTTTCTTTACCTTAGTCTCTATATAATAGTGATAATAATACCGCTGTTATTATTTATTGAGCACAGTACTTGCAAGGAGCTGGCTCCCAGCAAGCTGGCAGCTCCCACGGGCCCTCCTCCCTCCGTACCTGGTGGAGGTTCCCTGCCAGGCTTCTGTTTTTCCTCATGAAGGTTTCAGACTCTGAGAAACCTGTTCTCACCAGGCCTGGGAGTGTTCTGGAGTCTGAGGGGTGGGTCAGGGAGGCTTCTGACTAGAGCTAAGAGTGAAGAGGTTTCAGACTTGAAGGATGTACTGCTCTGAGGACCTTTACAACAGGCAAGCCTGTTTGAGGAGGCCCAGCCAGCGTGGGGCCAGATTTGATCTGGGAGAGGAGAGATGGAAATGTTCTGGAATCTGGGCATGCACCCAGCAGCCCCTTTCCTGGCTGGCCTCTGGGGCGGGACCCTCCCTCACCCCTGCCTGCTCTGGGACAGTCATTAATCTTCTTAGGGGACGGGCCTCCCTGCCTGGGCTGGGCCTCACACAGGGGCCAGGAAAGACTGAAGATGCTGCCGTCTCCCTCCCTGGGACTGGCATTTGTGACATGGACCAGATAGACTCAGGTGTCTGAGTTTCCTAGGAATGCCGTAACCAAGTACCACAAACTGGAGAGCTGAGGACAGCAGAAACGTATCTTCTCACGGTTCTGGAGGCTAGGAGTCTGAAATCCAGGTGTCAGTGGGGCCACGCTCCCCGGACGGAGCCTCTGTTCCCTGCCTCTCTCCCGGCTTCTGGCAGTGGCTTGCCAGCAACCCACGACCTTCTCTGCCTCAGTCCTCACGTGGCCTTGTCCCTCATCTGTCTGTCTGGGAACATTATAAGGACAGCAGTCTGATTGGATTAAGGACCCACCCTCCTCTAGTAAGACCCTGTTTCAATTTGCCTCCTTCCATCGTTAGTGACCCTGTTTCTAAATACATCCCATTCTCAGATACCAGGGATTAGGACTTCAACATGTCTTTTGTGAGGCACAATTCACTCCATAACATAAGGGTAATACTTATTCCATCATTCATCTCCCATGTATTTATGAAGCAGCTCCATGCTCCAGGCCAGGCTGACACGGGCCTGCTTTGTGGAGTTACAGTCTGGGGGGTGGGGAAACCAGATGTGGAACAAGTTTGCCAACAGCACAGCTGTAAGTGCCGGGGAGTCGGCAAAAGGGGGGGGCGGAACGATGAGAGGCAACGGGTAAAAATTATCCAGCTGCGTTTGAGGCAAGGGGAAGGAGGCTGGTGTGGTGGGGGCCTGGGAGGGAGGGAGAGTGTTTGTAGACGTGGCTGAGGCGGTTGGCCGGGCCTCGAGGGCTGAGGTGGAGAGTGGTTTGATCCTGGGGGAACGGGGGAGCCCAGAAAGTTTTCTAGCGGGTGAAGGTTGGGGCCACGTGATGGACGCGGCGCCCTGGGGTGGCTTCCGGTCTCTGCAGGTACAACGCTGTCACCGGGGAGTGGCTGAAAGATGAAGTTCTGATCAAGATGGCGTCTCAGGTGAGCCGGGCCTTGAGCCCTGTGGGGATGGGGCTGAGTGGGGGCTTTTCTCTAAGCAGACTTCAGTCCATGCCCCTTTCCCTCAACACCCACTTAATTTTTTTTAAGAAATTGGGAGTCCTTTATAACATATTTTCCCAATTATGGGTACCACCTATTGCTCTTTTTTTTTTTTTTTTT
>JAQZBX010063429.1:0-16681 GCA_029593785.1 Cabassous unicinctus | reverse complement strand
AAAAAATTGATGAGAGCACAAGAGACCAAGAGAATATTTGCCCAGAGTCAATTTATTTATTTCCCATCCCACTCAGGCTCCACTCCTAGAAACATGCCCCAGACAGCATCCTCAGATCTGATGGTCTGCAGAACACTTCTCCTCCTTGGGGATGGGGAAGCGGGAAGAAAAGCCATGATATTTCCTCAACCATCAGACTCCTGTTGGAGACCAAGAAATCATCATGATTAATGTGACTCTGACCATTGTGACAATCACAAGTTCTTGTAAGTTCTTTAATTTCCTGCAAACATGGGGTGGGGGGTGTCTAAAAACAGTGGTATTCGTGAGAATGTATTAGAACATATCTGTCACAAATGTCCTTGCAGATAAAAATAGTTGGGAATGGCTGGTCTAGAGGTATCCACTGAGGAACTCTACTCCAGTTTCCACATTTCAGCCCATCACTTTTTGCAATAGCACTCACGTTCCTCTTGAGTTGCCCCTTCTCTTGGACCAAAGTTTCCCAGCTCCCTCAGGCCTTTTTTATGGGCACGACTTTCAGCCCCTGAACCTTCTGGCTCTCATTCTTAGGATGTGCTCCAACTTCTCAATGTCCTTCTTACCCTGTAATGCCCAGGGTTAAACATGGCATTCCAGACAGGACTGAGCACATTGAGGCCATGTTATAATCTAGACCAAGGATACTTTCCTTTCATTAATGGATCCAAGACTGTGTTCACTTTATGTATCATATATCAACCACATAACACAGTTGGACAATGCTGAACTAGTGGCCAACTTACAGAATAACAAACAAACAGGTCATTTTCACATGGACTGCTGCCAAACCAGGTCTACCCCCATCCGGTACTTGTGCAATTAATTTTTAACCTAAATGTAGGACTTTGCATTTTTCTCTGTTACATTCCATCATGTTGGTTTCAGCCCTATGTTCCTTCCTGTTGAGGTCATTTCTTATTTCCATTCTGTCATCTGTAGTGGTAACTATTCTTCCCAGCGTTGTGTCTGCTGGAAACTTGATTAGAACACCTTGTACATCGTCTTCTGAGTCACAGGTAACAGTGCCAATGAGGTCAGCACCAAGGACAGAGCTCTATGGCATGCCACTAGAGACCTTTGGGTTGACACAGAAAAACTAATCAACATTCTTTGACTGTGGTTGCTCATCCAGCTATGACTCCACTTCCTTCCTCTGACCCAGTTCTCATTTTCCCATCTCATCCTCAAGGGCACCAGGTAAGGCATTTGTCAAATGTCACACTGAAATCAAGATGCATTGGGTCTATATCATTGCCTTTATCTGTTGCCTTACGAATGGAATTGCTGCTGACATGTGATGGGCAAGATATTTACCTGTCTGGGGGCGTAGAGAAGAAAAGTAAGTGAGTAAATGACTGAGAATATAGGGATTCACAGTGGAAAATATAGAGAACTCCATTTAAAGTTGAAGGATTAGTACATAAGCCTCCCCTAGTAGCAAAAATGATCTCCCTCCCTCAAATATTCAGATTGTTTTCTTATAAAAGTCTGTTGTATATTGTAATTATTGCATGTTTTGTCTTCTCTGTGAACCTCAGGTTTTTTTCTTGTTTCTTAAGCCAATTTTATATCTCATGTCACCAAATGTCCTGAAAACATACACATCTTAAGTCAGGGACTGTGTCTTAATCATTAAATAAGATAAAGTGTGAAAAGTACTTAGCCCAGAGCTTGGCCCATTGTAGCAGCTCAAAATACTATTAGTTCCCTTTGTGTGCCTGAAGATCATAGCTCAAGGCATGGCCCTATGTAAGTTATCAATAGATGTGTGGGTGGATGCACCCATGCCTGGATGCCTACAGCGGATGCGATGTCTCATATCTCATATTCAGGCTGACATAGTAAGGGCATGGGAATGATTGCACCAGGAGCCCTGGTACTTGGGTTTAGAGTTGAGCTGAGTTTAGTCAGTGCATGTCTGATACATGTCAACCAAACCAACTTCACAAGTGGCCTATGGTTAAGCCATCATGTAGCATATTAAATTACTCTGGGAACTATTGTCTGCACCCACCTTGAAGGGACACAGCACGGGTCTGGCCTGAGGACGCTGACTAAAGAGGCTTGCTTATGTGGGGGTGGCGAGGCAGGAGTTCTGAGAGGGGGCAATGGCATGATTCAGATGGTCGCCAGGTCCAAGGGGCCGAATTGGGGCTCAGTTTGGGGGGCAAGCCAAGAAGGCAGGTGCCAAATAAGTGCTAGAAAAATCAAGGTGCAAAGGTGGACCTGCTCTGAGAAGGATCAGGGCTTTTTACCTCAAATGTGGGTGGTGTGCCCAGAGCTTGCTCTTATTGGGGTCAGCGCACAGGGCCCAGGGTGGTTCAGCCTGGTTGAGAGACCAGGAACCGGGCAGGCTGTTAGGACAGTTAAATGCATCTAAATACGCATTTTCCTTATTCCACATTGGAGAAACTGCCAGTACATTTATACTATCCAAATGTTCCTTTAAAAAAATATTTTTCCTTTTTAAACCCAAACAACATGCTATTACAAAAATGCATACTTCATATTTCCAGGATTCCTTACATGGACAGGATGGGCTTTGCACTCAGGTAGTCCTGGGTTCAAATTCCAGTTCTGGCACTTGTGTGATCTTGGGTAGGTTAATGAGGTTTTCCAAGCCTCGATTTCCCCATCTACAAACTGGGAATTATAATGTCTGCTTTATGGTGTTGCTGAAGAAGTTGGTTTTAACACATTTTAAATGCCTGACAGGTAGCTGTAGAGAACGGTAGCTATTGTTATTAACTGTGTGACCTTGGACAAAAGTCACTTAACTCCTCTGAGCCTCATTTTCATCCTAACTATAATTGCTATAAGAATTGTGCGGATGTGGAATAGACAACATTTTGTAAAGCGTGACGTACTGAACAAATGTAAAAAAAATTATTACTTACAGGTTGCTTAGAAAGCCTAGGAAAGCCTCACTATGCTATAAACCCAAAGCTTGGGTGGTGCTCTGGGCAGGGTTTCTATCTCCAGCACCCAGGAATCCCAGGTCTTACCCTCCCAGATCTTGCTTGTTCCTAGAAGCACTGCACATGAGCCTGAGCTAGCTATTCATTCACCCTAAATACTCCTGCCTGTTTGCAGAGGCTTTTCATGACATTCCCAGAGTAAATTACAAATAATCCTGTGAGCTCACTTAAAATTATGAGTCTCATTTTGTCCATGGTGGAAAGGGACCCAGGGAAAGGCGGGACAGTGGCCAGCAGAGCAGCCTCAGCACAGTTGTCAGTCAGGACAAGAGCTGGAGTTCTGAGTTCTGACCAGGTGTTCTGGTCCCCTCTAGCTATGTGGCCGATGGCTCTTCACTTCACCCAAAGGAACAAAGAAAGAAAGGGAAGAGAGAAAGGGAGAGGGAGAGAGATGCTGGAACAAGCTCATTCCAGGACTCTGACCACTGTGGAGGTATGTTAAAGAGGCAGGGGGAGTTGGGAGTGAGCCCCTTTGCAGATGAGGTTAGAGTGGGATCTGGTCCTGGCCACTACCGTATTTCCCACCCGTGACGATGGTGAAGTCAGGTTGTTGTCTAGCACCAGCAGTCCTTGTAAGAAGAGACCATTCTCTCCTTCCTTCCTTCATTTCTCCTGCAACAGTCACCCTAGGGGTCAGTCCCCAGGCCTAAGGAGGCTTAGGGAGGAGCAGGCTTAGGCCAGCATCACTCTAGGCATCGGGTCAAGCTCCTGCTCTTGCTCTCTCTTCTCTGGCTTGGCGTGGCCTTGCCTCCCACAGGGGCATCATGTCTGGGATCTGAGCTTGGATGTTGAGAGCATAGATGGTCTCCTTTGGTACAAGGTGATTGAAGTCCAGCCAACTCAGGGAAGAGTGTCCCTGCACAGTCCAGTCTCTTGGGATAGGAGTGCCAAGCCCCAGCTAATCATGGCCAGAAGAGCTAACCCTTATGTAGTGCTCGCCTCAGGCCAGGGATGGTGCTTTGCAAGTATTAAATGCATTTCCTTCTCCCCCAAACCTATCAAATAAATACTATTATTATATTACGCCCTTCTAAGAGAAAAGGAAACTGAGAAAGGAGAAGTGGAAATAAATGAACTGCCCAAGGTTACACAGCTAGTGAGTGATGGTGCCTGCATTCAAACCCAGTAAGTCTGGCTCCAGAGTTCATCCTTCACCACTGCACCATGATGCCTCTCCAAGAGGAAGGCACCATTTCCCTGGCCCTGCCTCATGTGCATTTGTGTATCTACCTCAGGATGCTTGCTAGGAGGAAGGGTTCCTGGGCCAAAGCAGAATTTATGTCTTCCTGGCTTGAACAGTGCTATATGGCCTAAGTTTCCTCATTTATAAATGGGGACTGTTCATGCCTTACTTTCTTATAGGATGATTGCGTGGTTCAAACGAACCCAGGTGCAAAGGCTTTGTCCACCCTGAGCATTGCCCACTAAGAAGCATCGTCATTATCTTTATTGGTTGAGAACCTCTAAGTTCCCGCTGCCAGGGGTGATGTGCAGCCTATGATTCTGCTACAGCTGGTGGCTTGAGACCTCTCTACCGCCTTCTCCAAGGCCCCCCCCACAAAGTTTTCCCTCAGAGGAGGCATTTTGTTCTCCAGCCAAGAACTCGACCTAAATCCCAGGAGAAGGGGTGCCAAGGTACTGAACTGTTTGCCAATGCATTCGCCCAGGTGTCTTGGCCAGCCCCCAACACTGGCCATCAATTGTCGCCAGCCTCTACCAGCCACTTGCTGCAGTTTTCCCATCTCTGTGCTCATTTGTCCTCTACCCCATCCTGCTTCATAGCAGTGGTATCTGCATTGTGCTTCAGAGAAGACCAAACCTCAGGTCCCAGAACATGGGGTACAAAGAAAAGAGTGAAGAAGAAGAACAGGTGGCCTCGGTCATGTTTCTAAGATTGTCCCTTTCCATCCACTTTCCATGCTCTGCAGCACCAGGTTCAGTTCTCTGTCAGTTGGCCAACAACAACTCTGCAGGCGACCAGCAGGAAGGCTCCAGCACTTGAGAAGGGCACACTCTATCCCGGGGCATTTCACTCACTGGGAGCTGGTATGCTTCCAGAGGAGAAGTGGTTCCTGCTTGGTTGGGGTTTAAACGATAGAGAGAGGAAGTTGTTCAGTGGAGGAGGGACAGTGAAGGAGAGGAAGGTGATGGAGGACAGTAGCTCTGGGAATCAGACTCTCAGTTTGTGGGAGGTCAGGTGTGCTGGAATTGCTGGGCTCACTGTTTGCTGGATGGGGGTCCAAGCTGCAGAGAGATGTTAGGTATCACGGCAGCAGAAGGGAGGACTGATGGTGGAGTGTCTGGATGGAAAGTCAGATCTGGAAGCGGGACTGTACAAGGTGGGTGTTCATGAACTCCTCATTTTACAGATAGAGAAACTGAGGCCCAAAGAGGTGAAATGGCTTGGCCAGGTTCACATAGGTGGTGGCAAAGATTAAACTAGAGTTGGGTATCAAGTCAGACCTGGGAATAAATTCTAATTCCAAGGCTTATTAACTCTGTGGCCTTGGACACTTTACTTAACCTCGAAGCCTCAATTTTCCCCATCAAGGAGAATAGGGTGATCATGTTGACCTTGAAAGGCTGAACAGAGGATTGAAGTTGATAATCCAGGGTGGTCTCCATCCTAGTCTAGTGCTCTTTCCACTGCGCACACGAAGCTCCCAGCCTAGGCAGCTTTAGCATTTGAGGGATCAAGAGGCTTGCACTATTAATAACCTGGGGTCGTCGTGAGGGAAGATTTTGGCAAATGTTTGGGCAGCAGAGGAGAGGCCATGAACAGGGGGCACAGATGAGCAGAAGCAGCAAGAGAGAAAGGCGGCCCTTCCCCAGTCACTGTGCTTTCCCTTCCCCTTTGCCTGTCTCCCTCGCGCCCTCTTCATGGCTGTCCTTCCTACAACTCCTCCCTCTATTTTTTTCTTCTGTTCTTAATAAATAATGCATGATAGCCCCTGGACTTAATTTTAAAACTGCATCCCTCTCTGTCAATTTAGTCAGTTTTCATTCACTCAGCAAATATTTACTGAGCATCTGCTACGTGCCAGAAGTTGAAGATATAGCAGTGAGCAAAGCAGTCTGAATTCCTGGCCCACAGGGAGCTTGTATTCAAGTCAGCACTCCCATCCCTCACTTAATACACTTAGTTTCTGTTTTTTAACTTTTCTTCCTTGGCTGATGTCTTAGTTTGCCAAAGGCTGCTGATGCAAAGTACCAAAAATGGGTTGATTTTTATAGCGAGGATTTTATTTGGGGGTAAAAGCTTACAGTTCTGAGGCCGTGAAATGTCCAAATCAAGGCACTATCAGAGATACTCACTCACCAAAGTCAGCTCTTGGAAATCCTGGTGTCTGGCCACGTGGCAAATATGGCTGCCAGTCTCAGCTGAGGTCCCTGCCTTCCCCTCCAGAATCTACCATCTCCTGGAGCTCAGCTGTGGGCAATCAGGCATAGGGGTTGTCTCTTTCCAGGCCTCCTCTCTCAGTCTCTCAGGGTTTTTCTGCAGCTGTGGGTGAACCTGGAGTCCTTTCTCTTACATGGCAGGATCAAAGGACAGAGCTCCCCTTTCCTGTGTGTGTGTGTTTCTCTGTGTTTCCATTTTTATCAGACCCAGCAAGAGGGTGGAGACTCTACCTGAGTCATGCCTAACTTACGTAGCCCAATCAAAAGGCCTCACACCCACAAGAATGGATTAGTTCAAAAATAACCTTTTTCTTTTTGGGAGTCGTAAAAGAACTCCAAACTGTCACAGCTGATGTTTCTTTTTGTGAGGCAGTGGTCTTCCATCTAGAACAATACCCTCTCTCTGTGGCTGAAATCCATTGCCTGGTATTGCCAGACGTGGTTATAAACGGACATGTGGAGGAAAGCATTACACGTGAGGAAGCAAATGACACCTCCTCCCCCAGTCACATGTGCCAGCATGCTGTTGTCCAGGACTTGAAGGCCATTTCAGTTTGGATAAATGAGCAGTGGCCAATGACTGTTTGCATGGACCTGGGTTTCTCTTCCGTTTTTGGGCAGAGTCACTGGGGGCAGGATCCTGTGTCCTCCAGGTGTCGCATGGTGCTGGGCATATTGTAGGGGCTCCACGAAACTTGCTGAATAGATATGGATGGAAGGGTGAATGGGTGAGCGGAGCTCCTGAGGACTGTCTGGGTGACGGCAGCACCAGGCACTCCAGTTTGGCCCCAGTGCTGGCCAAGGCCAGGCTTTAATCTCAGAGCAGACCTAACCCCAAGCCTTGGCAGGAGGGTACGGAGCACAGCCCTTTCCTTTTTTGCTGGGTCCCTTCCTCCTAGAAATCTACCTGCCAGCCTTCCCTTCAGCTGCTGAGGCTTACAAAGTTCTCAGGAGTCTTGTAAGGGAGGGCAGGCTCCATTTAACCCAGAAATGCCGTTTTCTAGAGCAAAGACAGAAGAAGGGAAAGGAAGGCTGTCTGCTGCTTGTGCAGTAAGTGCCTCTGATCTGCTCAGGGAGGCGAACCTGGGGCTTTATCCCTCCGAGCAAGAGATTAAAGGCCTGAACTTGTGATTGCTGCTCGGCTGGAGGTCTCTGACGTACCTCGACAGGGAGCCCCGAGAGCACAGCTGCCGAGGCAGAGTCAGCATGGGGGACCGCCGGGGGCAGGCTGCTGAAAACAAATGGGGCACAGAAATGAGTCCGCTGTCATCGATTGGAGCTCATGTTTGCAGAGCAGCCGGAAATGATGCACTTGGCTGCAAGGCCAATGGGAAACTGAAGTCAATGAGCCTAGGCTAGACCTTGCGGAGCCTGCAAAGAAATTCTCACACATCACCCCACCCCACAACACCACTGAAAGCCTGGCCTGGGAGATGGCGTAGGTTATCCCAACTGTTCCCACACTTCCTTCCCGCTCTTCACTTCGCTGTCCCCCGGCGTTTGTGTCTTCCTCCCTCTCCCTCTGGGCTGGCTGCCACCGCCACATCTGGCCTCATCAAGGCTTCCACTGCCTGTCGAGCTGTGGATGAACGCCTTCCCCCCTTCGGTTAGCTAAGACAACGCTGGAGTTTTGGCTGTTGGGTTTTATTTAAAAGACGCTCCACTAGTCAATTACAAAAACAAATCAGGAACTGAAAGTACAAGAGCCTAGAGTGGATGACTTTGCAGAGCAGGGACCCTTCAACCCAAGATAATTCAAGATTAGCTCAGTGAGCACAGCCTGCTAGAAACCCAGAACCCTTATTACTCGTTTTTATTTTTTCTGCCTCCACATTTGTGTTAGTCTGAAACGGAGGTCAAAACAGGATGAAAGGAGCACATTTTTGTTTTTTTAAGGGAAATACCGGTGTGAGATAAAACGGGGTGGGAGCTAGCCTTCAGACTGATGCAAACCTGACTGTAAGGGAAGGAGAGAGGGCGGGTTGGGGGAGAGCAGGCTCGATTGCCCTGCGGTCTGAGGAAGGGTCAGCGAGGCCACTGGAGAGACCTTGAGCCAAAGCTGGCTATCAGGGGAGTCCAGGGGGCTCCCCAGAACAGACCTGTGTCAGCATCTCTGCTGTGCTCAGTCATGGGCTGGGAGCAGCCTGTGGCCCGTGTGGGCTCCATGCAAACCTGGCGCTGGGTTGCGGAGCCCAGCCCCGGGGCCCCAGTCAGTTCCGCTTCCCACAGTTGGAGGTCTGCGAGGGAGGCGCGCTCTCACGGCTGCTGTCACGGCCGCCTTGGCACGCCCGAGGCCGGTTCACACTGAGGCTGCCTTCCAATGCACTCTCCTTTCTCTAGCCTTCCTCTAGATGGCCGCATCGTTTACTTCCTGCTCTGAGGCCTTCCCTGGTCACCCCGTGTAAGATTGCAACTTTCCTCCCCACACTCCCACGCCTCCTCCCTGCTTCATTTTTCTCCCGAGTTCTTATCGTTAACATACCGTATATTTTTCTTATTGATTGTGTTCATTCTGTGGCTTCCTCACTAGGATTAAGTTTCTTGAGGGCAGGGATTTTTGTCTATCATATTGTTTGTTGTTGTATCCCCAAAGCCTAAACAGTGCCTGGCATTTGAAAAATATTTGTTAAATGAATAAAAGAATAACTAACATTTAGAGTAATCTTTGGGCTCAGTGAGTTGAGCAGGAAAAGAGCTGCTTCCTTAGAGCTTGAGGGCTTCACATCCTTTCGCAGGAGCTGGAGAGGTAGGTGCTATGGTACAGGGATTGATAGCATAGGTTTTTGGGTGTCCCTCAGGTACTGGTCCCAGCTCCATCACTTACCAGCTGTGTGACCTTGAGCAAGGCACTTACCCTCTCTGAGCCATAACGTTCTTATGGGTGAAATGAGGCCAACATTCCATCACTGTCAGGATGGTTTTGAGGTTAAAAGCGTTGTGATTACCCCAACTAAGACTTGAAGACTTTTGCTATTTAAAAGACAGCACTCACTCATGGTTTAGCAACAAATTTTTTTTTTTCTATTGAGGGAGAACTTCAAGTCAACCCACTTCCTCGGGTCCTTTGGTGCCCTCTTCCATGCTCTCTTGTAATTGACTAGCCTCCAATCCACCCCCAAAAGGGGGTAAGGTTTTGGAATCCCCAAGTCTCCATCATAAATGATAACTGCCATTTCCTGTGGGACAACTACTTTGCATACACTATTACATCAATTAAGTAACATACCTGGTCCACTGCCGCACCCCCGGGTCTGGTGCTGAGTAGGTACTCAGTAAATATTTGTTAGATAATCACTGCCAACTGGGGGTTGCTTTTATCATCCCTATGTTATGAATGTGGAGTCTGAGGCTTGCCTACATTTACAGAGCAAAAACGTGGAAGAGCCAAAATGTAACCCGGGTCTGTCTGATCCCCGAGCCTGAGAGTTTTCTATTCTAGGCACTGCCTGATGATGGTTCTCTTGCATAATGGACTCATCCAGCCTCCTGATTATAGACAGTATCAGGGGCATCAGTTTCGGGGTTGAGGGAGAACATGGCTTCATGAGCATTGTGGCTTTAGCCAATTGACTTTTATTGCCAGCACATTATTTTCCAGGTTGAGTGACTCATCCTTGGCTGGCAAGTAGACTTCTGTTCATTTTTTTTGTTTCAGCCGATCCTGAATTCTTGACAATGTTGAGTCATTCCTTGGCAGAACATTACCAGAGTTGTGGAGGTTCTGACAATCGATGTAGGCCAAACGGTTTAGTTAGCTAACCTATGTGTTTTATTTAAATGTGAAGCAGAGTTTAACCCTGTTCTAGGCATACTCTGAAAGAGTGGTGGCTGCCATTTATTCTACGCAGAATGTTTTCAACATCTCAAGGATGGACGGTGGTAGGTGGAAGATGGAGGGGGTGTACTTGTAAACTGAAAGTGATGAAGTCTTTAATGATTCAAACTGGGCTGCTTGTGCTTGAAATAAGACTCAGACATACACACAAGTACACAAACACCCTGTATTGAAAACTTCAATCTTTGTTGTACAAACAGCTGTGTTTGCCTTTAAGTGATGCAATTAAAAAATAGTGTTACATGTAAGTAGTGTGGCATTAGTTAAGGTCAGTTCTTTGAGAATCAGAGGAAGCGCGGCTGATGGGTATGGTTTTTGAGAGGCTCCTAAAGGTTATTCTTTCCCTAACCCGCCCCTCCCCCTACACACTCCCCTGTTCTGCTTTGGGGGTTGTGACTTTTCACTATCAGTAACTCGTGGAGGGTCAGGCATGGGCCTTCCATTAAAGAGCATATGCACTAGTGCATAATAACACTGCAGTTATTTTAGGTTTCAATCTAACCAGCTGATGGCCTGGAAAAGCTGAGAGGGCACAGGTGATAAAGAAGAGATGGTTTGGTTGCGGGTGAATATTTGTTGTTTTTGCAGGCTCAGCATCATTTTTCTGGAAACAGCATCTCCATTTTCTTTCAGGGAACCCTCCTTCCTCCACTCTTAGCCCAGGTACTTTGGGTGGACATGTGACCTAAGCTTAGCCAATCAGAGCACAGCATTCACCTGGCCACAGTAGTTGGGTCAAGGATAGACATGTGACTTGAATCAAGCCAAAAAGAATCCTTTCCTAGCCATGTGCTGGAGCTACTGGGACAGAGTTGGAGTCTTTCTTTGGGGATTGCTAAGCTAGTAAAGATGCAAGGCGGTAGACATAATACAGAGAGAGCCTGCCTGAGAATAAACCTAAGGCAGGGGAAAATGGAGTGGAGAGAGGAGAGGAATATGTTCCTCAGGGCATCCTTTCAGGCCCTGGATCATGTTGTGCTTGAAGTCAGTTTACCCCTCAACTTTGCATCTGTCTCCACCCCTTTTCTTTTATCCAAGCCTATTACTTGAAACTGAGTATTGACTAATATATTTTGCTTGTTTATTGCTCCTTATCACTCACCAGACTAAGCTTCCTGAACGCAAGGATTTTGTCTTACCCATCTTTTAATCCTAGGTATCTAGCTTAGTAGAACTTCAGTCCTGAACCATAGCAGCCAAAGAGAAAGGCCCTGAGAGAGGGCGCTTAAAGCGAGAGGGTCCTGAGCGTGAAGTGGGTCTATCCTGCTCCCCTGGCGAAGAGGCAAGCTGAAGAGATGAGTCTCTTTCCTGAGTCGTTGTGCAAGGGGCTGGGGGGCAAACAACAAGGGATATGAGGAAGAGAGCAGAGGTCAATCTAGGGAAAGATATCCCCAGTAATCATCAAGAAGCCATGGGGTGAGCAGTGCTGATGTTAATTAGCATTCAGAGATGAAATGGGAAACCAAATGGGGGTTGCAAAATCAGGAAAGGCAAGAATACATATGCAGAGATCAGAACCAGAAAGTGGGTTTTGGGTACAGAAATTGATACCTGTGGTTTGGCATTTATTAAAGAGGTCAAGTTCACTCAAGGGGGACAAAGATGGAACCAGCAGAGTTGAGAATATCCGGTGCCTTCTCAGGAGACAATGTTCCCATTTTTATTATTCTTCTGAAACTTTATTTGGTGGCAGAAGTGATTAGTGCCCCTTCTCTAACTCTGCCTTTTACAGAGGTGACCTAACTTGAATGGGAAAGAGGAGTTATGGGCTTGAGAAGCATCTCAGGATATCCTGGGTTAGCCCACAAGAACGGGTTGCCCTGGGGAGCAGCCCTTGCCCGGGTGTACCCTCTTACAAAGTAAATCCACCTGGTTGAGTCATTCCCATCCACTGACTAGAAGAGACCACATTACATTTCAAACCAGCTCCAGACAAGCATTCTAAGCCAAGAGCCCCTTATTCTTCCACCACCAGACTCCTTGAATCTGTACCTCAAGTCTCTACATCTGGATCCAATGCTTGTAAACAGAGGCAGGGGAGGGGTTGAGGTAGGCTGAACGTTCAATAAGCCTGATCCTTGGGTATTGCTGGGGGTGATGGAATAGGGAACAGCAATCAATTGTTGGACTGTTTAGAATTCCTAACCACATCCTATAGAAAAATTCAGTCTCCTTCCTTCTTCGTTCTATGACTCTCCCAAATCCTTCCTTTGGCATCAATCAAGGGCTGCATGGTAGAAGGCGAGTCCGTATAGCTTTTCTTTTCCTACCTTTAGCTTTTGGGGTTTCTGTCTTCTTGCCCCCCGCCCCCGCCCCCACACACACCATGGTGCCACTATGGGAAAGGGCTACAAGGCAGATTCAGAGGATGTCATTGATGAGCCAGGAGACCTGAATTCTAATCCCAGCTCTTCCAGACTTTCATTCCTTGGCCTTAGGAAAGAGTCTTCTCTCTCTGGCCTCCTGTGGCTTGTTGATCCTGTAATTCTTGGAACTGCCCCCAGGGGTACGAATGGAATGAAGTATAGTCCAGGGCTGGGGAAGCTGGGTCTTACCTTGTGAGATGCCCACAGTCTCTTTGGACTGGCCTCTGCTCTCTATATATCCCCTCTCAGCCACATCTCCCAGTATATGCCTGGAATTTTTAGTTGGGAAATCTAAAGTTGGAAATAACTTTAGAGGAGACCAAAATATTGGGCCGCAGAGATCAACAGGGGTTTCAATAAATGAAACTTCAGCATTTAAAAGCTCCAAGTCCAGTTCCCTCAGAAAAGTTCCTGAAAGTAAAGATTATCCACTTAAACACCCAAAGATAGCATTTACGAAAAAGGCGCTTTGTAGGGAAATCAATCTTAATGTTGCCTTTCACAATTCCAAATCCCTTACGCTCTATTAAGAAGTAGCCCTTTAACCTTTTCTTGGGTTTCTGTTCACCAGCACCTTCTCCAGGTTTACCCATTGCGGCTTTGAGGCCTCTTTTCTTTCTGTAATGACAGTTACAGGAAAACTGGAAGGTTAGCAGCGATACAGTCCCCCTGTGCTGGGCACCGAGATCAGAAAGACCCTGGTCACTGGAGTCCCCTCTATGAGCAATTACAGAGGGATGGGAAAGTGGCAATAGGAATGCACACCCTCCAGCTCAAATCCCTAACTTTGGGATTTTCTCTCAAAAAGCTTACACCAAGAATCGTCTTTTAGAATCATTTGCCCACCATCATGCACATGTTTCCAAGTTTCCCAAGGAAAAAGGAAGTAAAACCTTCAAGGTGTCTTTGGATTAATTCTTTCATTGATAGCTTAGCATTTTGGAAAATATCAAGCAATAAAGTGAACAATGACTTTTTTTTCTTGTCTTACATTGGTTTGTCTTTTTATTATTATTATTATTACAGCAGCATTTATATCCATTTGAAAAATAGTAAGACATATGTGTGAGAGGCATGTTATTTATTTATTCTATAGATTTTTCTAAGTAGCCATGCTGATTTGGGGTTCCCTTATAATAATTCTGGGGCCCCACTAGGGTCTATTGACCATAGATTGGAAACTACTGTCTATAACAACAACAAAAAAAGTACTAATAGCATATATTGAGTGTTTTCCATATGTCTGTCACTATGCTAAGTACTTTACATACACAATTCCACTTGATTTGCATGATTACCTTATAAACAGAGATATAGAGAGGTAAACTAATTCACTCAAGACCACACAGATACTAAGCGGCAGAGTCAGGATTTAGATCTACATGTTTATGAATTCAAAACCTATGTTCTTAATCACAGAAGTAGCACTTGGCACATACTGCTATACATCCTTTGTTAATTGGCTACATTGAATTTAAGCTCTTTGTATCTTCTATAGAATCTGGCACATAGATAAAGCCCGATAAATGTTTCTTGGTTAATTGCTTAATGGTAAGGTTCTTTGTTGATTTGATTCCTATGATTTTACTACTTATTTCCAAATAACCTTTAACCCTCATGAGTATAGGTCATTGAATTTCTGAATTCCAAAACAGAAAAAGAACTGAGCTTAGAGTCCTGATTCTTGATCTAACTGAGGAACTTGATGAAAATTCTTCTATTTGCAAACCATGAGTCACTTATCCCATTTCTCAGGGCATTCAGCTAAGCTTCTTCATCATCACCATAACCATCATCCATCAGTGTATATTCACAGAGCCCTTTCAGCTTGCAAGGCACTTTGCTAGATTCTGGGAATGAATACAAAGAGGTATGATAGAGGCCCTATCCTTGAGGAACTTCCAGTTCAATTGGAAGACCAGGGGAGGCTTCAATGTGGAGTTGCATTTGTCTGGGCCTTAGGGGGAGAATTTTTTTGGAGGACAGGAACAGAGTTAGGACTTGTAATATTCTAGACAGAAGGAACAATATAAGCAAAGGCAGAGAGATGCAGAAGTACATGTTTTATTTAAAGAAATGTAAGCAGTACAGTGGAGAGCATTTGAAAATCACTCACCCATCTAGAATATATTTTATGTGGTGTGAGGTAGGGATCTAACTTAATTTTTCTCCATGTGGATGGTTAGTTGGCCCCAAATCATTTAATAAATTGTCAGTCCTTTCCCCCACTAATTAAAAATAACACCTTTCTCAAATACCAAATTCTCTTAAACACTTGGGTCTATTTCTGGATTCTGTTCTGTTTCATTGTCCTATTTGTCTGTACCTGAGCCAGTACCACATTATTTAAATTCATATAGCTTTGTAATATGTCTTGACATCTGGTAGGATGACCCCTTCTCTTTGTTCTTTTTCCAAATAGTATGGCTATTCTTGCACATTGACTCCTCCATATGAATTTTAGGAGTTGCTAATCAAATTCCCTGAAAAGTCATAGGGGGCATGAGGGGAATGCCATGAGGCATAGAGGGAGTGTAATGGGCCGTGAGGATAGTAAAGTAGTTTGAAGGTCAAATAATGGAGGCTTAGATTGTCAAGCCAACGCATGCAGAGCCACAGTACTTCCAGGCATTTCTAAAGAAGCTGAGATAACTTCTGGCATCCAGACACTTCCCCAAAGAATCTTGTCTGTAATGCCTCGCACGTAAGCTGCCACAGACCGGCCAGCACACCCTTGTCCCCAGACCCTGCGTGGCCAGCTGAGAGAGAGAGCTCAGCCTGTGTTGAGAGACCAAAGAAAGGCCCGTCCATCTTGCCTATTCAGAACGCAGAAGTGACCTGAATCTGAAGCCCCAAGGCAGCTCCTTTCTCCCTGCCTTGGTCTTTTCACTGCCTCTGCCGCTTTTCACATGCAGCCCTCCCTGGCTGCCATCTGTCGCAGTTACAGATGATTGAACAAGGATAAGGAGAGAGAGTCAGCCGCCCATTGTGTCTTCCCCTGAGGACTAATGTCAGCCCTGGATCAGAAATCACAAGAAGCAACCCTGTTCCCAGAGTGAGGAGAGGGAGCCTGTGAGCCCCTTGGACAAACCTCCGAGGACAGATTGCCCTCTCATCCATCCCATTCCATTAGCTACAAGACAGAGATATGTGAGCAGGGAAGTAAGTGCCTTTCCTCTGCCTGCCTCTCTGGTTTCTCTCTTCTTCAGTTTTTATTTACTTCTTCATTCAGCAATACATATTGAACACTTGCTAAGTGCCAGGTGCTATGTATATGTAAACAAATAGAGTTGGTTTCTGTCCTCGTGGAGCTTACAGTTTGGTGGGGGAGACAGCCAGCAATCAGTTAACCAATGAACATATACAGCCTTCTCATCTCCTTTGCCCTCCTCTTCTCCAAGCACAGTTGTCCTTCAGGAAGCCTCTACCAGGAATGGGTAGAAGGAGGTGGGTGATGTATCCATGTAAAAGGGCTCTAGCCATACCAGCCTTGGGTGGTACAGTAGGAGAAAAATGGGTGATTTCTGTGTCAGGGGCAGTCAGAAAAGGTCTTGAAAACTTACCCAAGTTCCATCTGTCTGACCCCACCAGGTGATTCCTGACTCCCCTGGGTTGGATAAATGTCCCATGTTTGAATGGCCCTTCACTGAACAGGTTCTTTTTAAATCCTTATGATGGTCTGTGTAAGGCCATCATGGGAGGAAGGAGCATTCCAGTCTGCATACAGCTTGCTTGTTGGGCTTATAGAGGGAAAGACCATCTCCTTTGCTCCCCTTCCTCCTTTAAGTGTTTCCTTGCTATATTGGCCCTGAGATGGAACCAGCTGGTGGTGAGGGTGAGCAGAGAGGCTCCAGAATTATTTGAGGGGGTTGTAGGGGCTTTTCTGCTCTATGCAAGGAAAGGATAATGGTGAATGCATTCGACATCCAAAGGTGATGTGGACAGTACATTCTGGCAGGGTGGTTCTGGCATCCCAGATGCAATTTGCAAAACACCCTCCCCCAGAGGAGTTCCTGACTATGCTGATGGTCATGATGTGTTGTGTATGATTGAAACTCTGG
>JAQZBX010063428.1:0-16703 GCA_029593785.1 Cabassous unicinctus | reverse complement strand
TTTTTTTTTTCCCCGAAGGCGGTGAAATGCCGCGAAAGCATCTCGGGCCCATTTCTTTGCCCAGCCAACCGCCTTTGCAGGATTTGGGGGAAAAGTTAACTGACGGTTTCTCAGAGCCGCGCCGGGGTATGGGAAGGGTTGGAGATGGGGGTTTGGGGAGATTGAGAACTGTTTTTTGGAAGAGGCTCTATAAAAATGGCCTTCTAAGGAACTCTATCCCAAGATTTGGGGGAGAGAGAGCCCAGGGTTTCCAGCCAAGACCTCTGGCATGGAGGAAATAGCCCTGCTCCTCCCCCACCCTGCCCCCCGGGCAGTGTGGACCTCCCAGAGTTGTGTGTGGGAGGTGGGGGTGGGAGGTGGGGGGTTGTTAGCTCTGTTTCCTTCATGGGTGGCTGAGGGCCTCCTCGGAAGTGGGAGTCTTGTCCTGGGTGCTAGGGTGACCCCCGGATCCTTTGGGCAAGTGTGCTGGGCGGTTTGCAGTTGGAGAGCCCCTTCCTGGGCCTGGTGGCCTGCTGGCGCCCTGGGGTGGCAGCTGGTGATGAATGCCTGGTGGTGGGCTCTTGGCTGGGTGCAGGCATGCGGCCCAAGTGGGTCCTGTCTGAGGGGAGGCACAGGAGAGGTTGTCTGGTGATGAGGACGCTGGTTTGCAAGTTCCCATGGTCTGAGCCTCTCCCTTTTGGTGCACTCTTACCCCTTTCTGCCCCCCCCTGCCCTGATACTCTGGAGGCTCCTCTGTTGGAGGTAGCTTGGACTTGGGTTAAGTTCCTGAAGTATCTCTTTGGACGGGTCAGGGCCTGCTGAGTTTGTGGGCTGCAGAGGGGCTCTGCGGGCCAGGCCTGTAAGGTTTGGGGTGGCTGCTGCTGCCCCAGGGGCCAGGGCAGGGTTGGGCCTGGTCTTTCTCCACTTGGGAAAGTCTTTCTGTCCTGGGAGGGCCCTGTGCTCTGTTGCTGAACTTGTCTGCCCCCTGCCTCAGCATCCCTTGGACACTGGGCATCCTGTAGCCTCCTGGTCTATGTCCTGGCTCCCCTGGGCAGCGTGAGCTCCCTGAGGGCAGAGTCGGGGGGTGAGGGCTGGAGTGAGGGCTGCAGAACTGGGTGTACCTGGTCCAGGCGGGTGCCAAGCCAGACATTTTTCAGATGGAGAAACTGAGGTCCAGAGGGGGAAGTGACTTGCCCAAAGTCACACTGCCAGGTTAAAGGAGAGCTGAGAAACGGACTCAGATATTCAGGCTCCCACTTCTGGGCTCTTCCCACTGTTCTCCGATGGGGTCCCTAATCCCTGGAACATTCGTTTGGACAGAGCTGGACTAGAATGGGACAGCATGCCTTACCTCCCCGCCATCATACCTAGGGAGTTGCATTTTATGGTTTGCACAGTGTGGTGCATGGTTGTTAGCACCTCAGGTTCTCCCAGAAACTCAGTGGGGATGAAATTGTCAGGGTGGGGATAATTTTCCCCATTTTTAAATTTAGGAAACGGAGGCTTGGAGAGGTTGAGCCGTGGCGGAGGTGGGCTTGAGTTCAGGCCCTCAGACTTGTGATCTGGACCCTCTCCCTGGAGGTCTTCAGTGCTTGTGGATGTGACTGTTTGCCACCTTCTGGTTTTTTTTTCTCTCAAATCCTAACCCTAGCAACTGTGTATAAACCCAGAGCGCGCCGCCTCCCCCCGCCCCCAGTGCCCGAGCCGGAAGGCCCTGCGAGGCCAACTGGGTGCACGAGGGAAAGCCACTGCCTTGAAGTCACCCGGGGATTCGGGTCCCAGGCAGGACCAGAGTCCTGGGCTCCTGTCTCTCTTCCTTTCAGCACTTGAGACTCAGGGACCCTCAGAGGGAGAGCGAACCACCTTGCCCACCGCCAGGGCTCCACGGAGCCCGGGAGAGCAGGGATTGCTACTGCTGCAGTTGGTGGCCGCAGGCCTGGGCATTACACAGGAGCTGAGGAATAGGCTCTCTAGGGTCCGGGGAGATGGAGGCAAGATGGAGGAAAGGAGGAAGCTGGTGTGTGGGCAAGGCTGGGACTAGGTCTGAAGTCCTGGCTCCAGCCCTTCCCTGGGCAGGCACTTCCCTGCCCTGCCTCTCTGTAAAGAGAGGCGTCGTTTAGTCCTTCCTTAGTTCATTCATTCATCTGACATGCGTTGGTTGATTCATTCATTTATTTGCTAGGTCATCATTCCTTTATTCTTTCCTTGTGCATTCATCAGTTTATCGGTTAGTTATTTCAGTAGTCTGTCCATCCACCCATCCATCTGATCATCTACTCCTCAGCTCACCCAGCCCAGGTTGGACACTGACATGTCACATCAGCCTCCTTTCACTTTCTCCTGCAGCTCCTATAAGTATCTAAAAATTTCTCATTTATTAGTTTATTTGTACTTCTTGCCACCCCTGGAACGTGCTGGGCCCCATGCAGATGAGGAAACAGGTGGTTCTGGCTCAGTGTGGCTGGGATGGTGCTGGGGGCCCAGGTGTGGTGCAGCCCTGGCTGCTGGGCAGGGCCTGGCGGATGATGTTACCCCAAGGTCTGTCCTCGCCTTCCCCCGGGAGGCTCAGGGCTGCTGTTTGGAAATGATAAGGTGATTAAATCACAGAATCCAAGAATCCCTGACTCTTCCAATCTCAGAACCTGAACTTTTGAGAAGTTTTCCATCTTAGAACCTTTGACACTTGAAATCTTAGCATGATCCAGCTTGGATTTAGAATCTAACAGTGACGGTCCCTGCCTTACTAAGTGGCGCAGTGTTCACTCTCTGCCAGGCCACGTTCTTTATGAATATGGACGCATTTAATCACTGTTATTACCCCCATTTTACAGATGAGGACATCAAGGCATAGAGAGTTTAGGGGACCTGTCCGAGTTTGGGGAGCTAGTAAGTGGCATTTCTGGGATTTGAACCCAGCACTCTGGGCCCAGAGCCCCTGCTCTTCCCCACTCTTCCTCAGAAGCCCAAGCTCACCTGGTCCATGCACAGAGCTGGACACCCCCCTCCCACATTCTTGACCAGAGGCCCTCTGGTCTTTGCTAGAAACCCCTCTCCAGTGGCAGGGAGCTCCTTTCCTCACCAGGACCCCCATCCTCTGGTTGCCAGACACTTCTCACTGCTAGAAAGAATTTCCTCTTTACAAAGTGTAGAGTGCTGCACTGCCCCTGTGAATAAGGCCTGGCAGGGAATGTCATTGGGATGACTTCCCAGTGCCTTTGGCCTCGTGGCTTCATGGCTTTGGTCGCCCCGTGTCTCCCACTGGGTGGAGAGCTCTTTGAGCGCAGGCAGCCTTGGTGCACGGCGTTGACTGTATGACTGAATGAACAAGTGCGCCAAGGGTGCGTGAACTCTCAGTATTTCCTGGGCTCCTCCTATCTCTGTAGCCCCGTGCTAGGCCCTTGACCTGGGAATTGGACCTGCTTGGTGTGTTTGGGGAAAGTAGACATAGTTCCCTGTCGGTGCAGCCCCAGTGAAGTCTCCACAATTCTTGGAGAATCACCTGAGATCCATAGTCGTGCACTGCCAGGAGAGAGGTCGATGGCGCAGAGCATCTGGGTAAACCTTATTTTACAGGCTGGGGAGACCAAAGGGAGAGAAATGAGCCTTGTCCAAGGCTGCACGCACCCCTGACGCTTTGCCTGTGGGCTTTCTGCTCCCCAGGGGCCAACGGGCTGCCCTAGTTTCTGCCTTGGGGTTCAAAGGCAGGACAAAGCGCCGCTGGGGAGGCTGCTCCCCTCTCCCCACCATGGGGAAAACATTCCTGGGTGCTCAGGGACCCCGTGAGGAGGGACGAGGTGATGTGAGGGCCCAGCGCTGCACCTGGCACGTGGGTGCCACTGAGGTGAGTGGTGGTGGAAGTGGGTTGGGGCTGTGGGGACGGCTCCTTTACAGCTGAGGCTGGGGCTGGGCTTCGGAAGCAGGTCGGATTTGGGGAGGTGGCCAAGAGTTGTCTTTGGTGGATAAGCTGTGAGGGGAAGACCAAGGGATTTGGCTCTGGGGGCCCAAGAGGTCCTGCCTTACCCATGCCTCACCCATGTGGCCTCATCCAGGATGTCCTTGGGAGAGGCCCCACCATCTGGGTCTTTTGCTGAGCTTTGGGCAAAGGCTTCAGACTTCCTGGGGGCACGTCTTGCCGGCCATTCCAGGCTCTGGGTCACCCAGCTGCCATGCACACACTCCACCGCCACACTTGCACACACATACTCATGTGTGTTCACACCATCAGCCATTCCATAGCCACTGCGGCCATAAGCACCATCCCATCTTGGCCAATTTGGGGCACTCCCCTGCTCTTTCAGAAGCAGCACCTCAGATGCCCTCAACTGGGCCTCGAGTGGCCAGGAGTGCAGCAGGCGTGTCTGCCAGCGTGTGCCCACACACACACAGATCCACACACGTGTCGCATCCCCCCAGCCATGCACCAGCTCATCCTCACGTAATCTCGCACCCGTGTAAACCCCAAAGCACGCACTCGCGTTCACCCTCCGCACACCACGGCGCTCACCCCGGATGCACCGGTGCACGTGTGTTTTTATACGTAGGGCATCTTGCATGCACATTCGTTTACACCCACGAGAATGTAGCCTTGTGTTCCGGGCCTTGCATGTGGACCCTTGTGCACATTCTTGCACACACATGGGTACCACATTCTGCCGGGATCCACCTGGAGTGATGGTGTAGGCAGCTCGTTTCCATCTCCTGCCTTCAGTCAGCACTATTTCCTGAGCGTTCTCTGCCTCCTAGGCCCTGTGCTAGATGCTGGGGATGAAGTGAGGAAAACTGACATGGTCCCTGCCCTGGCAGGGGAGACAGAGGTGATATAAAAGATCACACAAATGAATATCTGATGACAAACGTAAATGCTCGGAAGGAACTTCTTTTGTCTGATGAAGTTTCCCTATAGCTTCATGCTTTTAGATTTCCTGTGATGGGTGCTGATAAGGGTGTATGTGGGGACATGGGGACAAGTGATACCTGAACTGCAACCTATAGCTTGCCAGGAGAAGGGCATGCCAAGCAGAGGGAACAGCCTGGGCAGTGGCCGGGAGGGGAAAGAGCTTGGCATAATCAAGGAATATGGGGAAGGCAGCAGCATGGAGAACTGGGGGAGGATGTTTGAGAGGAGACCCTGCCCACCCCTCTCTGATCAGCCCAACCCTTCCTCAGCCGTTTTGCCCTGTTCAGGGCCCACCTGATGTCCTGGCCTCCACCCTAGGCCTGAGTCTGGTCTGACCTGCCTCCCAGGCTGCCTGCCCTGGGTCCTGGGACCGTTATTGTCCCCACTTCACAGATGAGGAAATCGAGGCTGGGGGATTTAGGTATCATCCCAAGGACATGAGCTGGGCTTTGAACCCAGACTATCTAGTTCCAGAATCCATACTCTTAAACCCCAAGTTGCCATATTGCCCCTCTCAGGTCCAGGAACCCAGGCTATGAGTTAGTCAAACCCCTTTGTTTCATAGAGGAGGGAATGGAGGCCCAGAGAAGGGATGGACTTGCCCCAGGTCACACAGCGAGCAGATGGCCGAGGGTTCCAGCTCCCTTGCCACTCACCAGCTGCCTGAGCTTAGGCAGGTTATCCTTCTTTGAGCCTCATCAGTGACCTCAAATAAGGAAGAGATTCCACAGAAACCAGGAAGGTGGGGACTCTCAGGGGACAGAGAAGAGGCTTTAAGGGGGCTTTGGGGTACCCTAGGTATTTGCTTCATGAAAGGTCCCTAAGCTGTGTGTATGTTCTAAGCACCTTTCTGGATGTGTGCTATGTTTTGAAATGATCACAGCAGCTATCCCAAAGGATGGTTGGGAGAGGAGATGAGAAATGCTTGTAAAGCATCTAGCAGTGCCCGGCACGGGGGGACTAAGTGCTCAGTAACTCCATCATCATCATCACCACCACCATCACCATCATCACCGCTGTCATTATTCATGCTGACAGAAGGGGAAAGGGAGGTCAGGAGGGGATGTGTTTGCAACCTCCAGACCATCCTCTCACCCTGAGAGGGGTGTCATGGCCCATTTCCCAGACGAGGGCACTGAGGCTCCAGAGAGGGTCACTGCCCTAGCGGTCTCTGGGCAGCTTGGGGAGGTGGGGGTGGAAGGGCAGCAGCCCAGCTCCCTTTGGCCAGGGCCCAAGCGGCCGCCCCCGCCCTCTCTGGGCAGCACCCCCATCACAATGGAAACAGCCCTTCCCAACCCCGCCGGGCAGCGGAAACCAGCCTAATTGGATCCAGGACCCTCGGGAGCCTCGGTCCTCACAGGAAGTTCCCAGGAGCGAGTTTCTGAGGTTGGCCTGGCCTGGCCAGCCGGGGTCTTGGAAGTGGAGCCGGGCACAGCAGCTGTGGAGGGAAGAGGGGTCGTGAGAGGCAAGCTGAGCCTGGGAGGCTCGAGGAGCCTGGAAGATGGGAGCTCTCAGCATCTCTCTCCTGGGCCATCTCCTGCTCAGGCCATCCTTCTGGCCCCATAATGACCTGTCCAATGAAAATCTTGCCAGAGCCTCCCCTGCTCATGACTCCCCATGGCCTGTCATCCAAGCACCTTAGCCTGGAACTCTGAACCTTTATGGGCTGCCCCCAACCACCCTTCCCTTCCTGCCCTGTGCCCACAGCAGGCCAAGCCTGACACAGTGTAGGCCTGCACGGGCAGTTCTCCCACCTGGCGCGCTGCTCCATGGCTTCTCTCTTTCTAAGTCTACCCCCTCCCCGCCAATGAGTCCCACCTTCATCAAGGCTGTTCAGCCTTCGACGGAATGCACGCACCTCTCCGGGTATACCCCCACCGTGCAGCCGTAGCTCGTGGCCTCTCCCTGGCGCAGGGGCCGTGATCGAGAAACATCTGCTGTCCTGGGGAGCCCAGCAGTTGTCCATGCCTTGGCACGGTCCGCTCGGGATGCCCTCCCCACGCCCTCGCTCTCCTGGCAAACTTCTCAGTCTTCAGGGCCCCTGGAAAGTCCCCTCCTCTCACAGATTTGAACATTTATTGAACACCTAGTGTGTGCGGGGCACTGAAGTCGTTCCTATGTGGCCGGCCTTTGGCTCTTGGGCTGCAGTGGTGACCTTGTGCTTGTGGGTTACGGGCTACCGGGAGATGGGCCTGGAGGGAGTGGGCAGAATGCATGGGGCTGTGGGAGCAAGTAACGGAGGCCGAGTTTCTACCGGGTGTGTATGTGTGAGAGTGACTTTTAAACTGAGAGCTGAAGGAAGAGCTGGGCGAGCTGGGGGGTCAGAGTGTGGGGACATACCTAAGAGCCAGACCCGGGTCCTGCTCTCAGGGAGCTTGCAGCCTGCTTGGGAGCCTGGACAGACAGATAACCAGGCCGCCTTAGGAGGTGGGATCAGTGCTCTGGTGGGGGAAACCCAGGAGGCCGGGGGAGCCCAGGGCGAGGCTGTATTCTTAGGCTTGGAGTGGGGTGGCGATCAGGAAGTTTCCCTGAGCTGAGTTTCGATGGTTGATAGGAACCTGGCAGAGGCCCAGCAGGGTGATGTTCCCCCGCCCCCTCGGCAGAATGCAAAGGCTCGGCGGCATGGGAGAGCAACCCGTTTGGGGGGAACTGCAGGGGTGTAGTGAGGCTGGAGAGGGGTGCTTTGGGCACGTACCTGCCGGGAAGAACGTGGTCGGCAGGGCACCCTTGGCAGAGGCTCCTGGGTACCAGGCTGGGGAGTTTGAACTGTCCCCCAAAGTGATGGGAACCCAAGAGGGTTTTAAGTGGGAGAGTGAGTGACCTGCCAGGCTTTCCCTCAGCCTGGTCCTCCTCACCAGAGCTGTGCCCCCCAGGCAGGAGCTCCTTCCCCGTGCTGTCTGGGCTGGGGTCTGGGCTGGGGCTAGAGGCTTGCTGTGGAACTTTCAGCAAGCCCTTGCCCCTCTCTGAGCCCCTCTCTTGACCTTACAAACTTTTGGGCCTGAGGCCAGAAACCCATGTGGGGGGCAGGTAGGGAGGGGAATTTCATGACTTGCTCTGCCAAAGTTTGCTGAACCCTTGATTTTATTTAAAAGTTCCTTAAAAAGCCACATAGCCACCCTGCAGAAAAACCAGAGAATAGGGAAATGAAAACAGAGCCCTACCCCCATTTCTGCCTCCACCTCACGCCTGAAACATCACCGCTGTTAGCATTTCGATGTTTCCTTCCATCTATATAATGTTTTTACATAGATGTCATTGTTTAGTCTCTCTCTACATAACGTTTTATCTTGCCTTTTCTCCCTGGCTAATGTATCATAAGGTTTTTAATCCTTCTTTCTAATGGATCTAGTGTCAGGGTGAAAAACATGGGTTCCCGAGCTCACCTGTGTTCAAATCCTGCACTTACTGCTTGACTTTGGGCAAGTTGTCTAATCTCTCTGTACCTCAGTTCCTTGTAGGGTTGATAGGGGTATTCAATGAATCATTACAGTGATTAACATTAGCTATCATTAATGACTGTACACTATGTCACTGTAACATGATTTGCAGAGCCATCACCTATTGTTTAAAATTTTGGCTGCTCCAGGTTTTTGCTATTAAAACAACAACAAAACAAGCAAGCAGCTTTATGCATAAAACTTTTTCTATATTTGGGTTATCTCCTGGGAGTAGATGACCAAGATTGAGTTCATTAGGCCAGGAAGTCTGAAAATTTTTAGAATTCTTGACACATATTGCCAAATTGCTTTCAGAAATGATTGTTCCAATTTACAGTCCTACCAATAATGCGTGAGTGCCAATTTCACCATACCCTCACCAGCACTGTGTATTATTGTTTTCTTCTTCTTTTCCTTCTTTCCTTCACCTTTCCCTACCCCTTCTCTTCCTCCTCTTTCTTTTTTGCTATTTTAGCAGGTGAATTCATTTACTTTTCACTGCTAGGGAAGTTGAACCATTTTTCTGTGTTTATTAGCTGTTAATATCTTTTCGGTTCTGGTAGTCTTTACTGAGCATACAGCCCCTGCCCAGATCATTAGGAAGGCAAGGCTTAGATACAGGAAATGGAACAGTGTTACAAGGAGGCAATAGAGTGCCGAAGTGGGTCGGGAGGAGGGGGGGCTTTCCTCAATCCAGACAATGGCATTTTCAGTTCCCTCCACCTAGAGTCATTCATTCATTCACTCGTTCATTTAAACATTTCTCAGTTTCTGTGCAGGGCTTAAACGGCAGATGACTCGGCCCTGACAGAGCTGATGTCCAGAGCAGAGCTGGATGAGAAAACAGACAGAAAATGGAGTGATAAATGCTCCAGTGGTGAAAATGCAGGGCACATAGAGAGCAGAGAGGAGGGGTACCCGAAACAGCCTGGTTGGTGGAAGTGGAGAAGTCCTGGAAGGCTTTCAGGAGGAAGTGGCCTGTAAACTTGAGACTGAGGGATAAAGCTGGAGTTAACCAGGTGAAATGGGGAAGGGCAGAGAGCTCCAGGGGGGAGGAAGCAGCATGATTTCTGGTCAGGAAATGAGAAGGGAGATAGAATACTTGGGGAACTGGGAGATTCTTGGGTTGCCCAGGCAGAATGTGAGGCAGAACAATCAGTGAGGCTGAAGAGGGGCTGAATATGCAAGGCTTAAGTAAGAAAGTAGGGAGCCATGGAAGGTTCCAAGGGGAGGGTTGCGCTCCATTTACATTTTTAAAAGATCACAGAGACTGCAGTAGGAGAATGGAATGCCAGATGAGAATGGAAGTGGGGAAACCTGTGAGGAGGCTGTGGCCTCTAACTGAGGCCTGAGCTGAAGAGGGCCTGCCGCAGGAGGTGGTGGAGACCCCCCTCCTTCTTCTCCCTGTGGAATTGGAACTAGCTTCAAGGCGCAGATAGAATGTCACCTCCTCCAGGCAGCTCCTCCTGATGCGCCCCCTCCCCCTGCCCCAGGTTGCGCATGCCTTGAGGACAGGAGCTGTGCAGGGCCTGGCCTGCAGCTGTCTATTGAGTACCCTCCAGCAGTGGACCCTGACCTCCCCCTGCTCCTCTCTGCCTCCAGACCCTCCATCTGCTCCTCCCTTGGGCTACTAACCACTTTCTTTCATTTTTTTTTAAAAAGAATAAATGTATTGTTTTCATTATAAAAGCAAGTGAACCACATTATAGAGAATTTGGAAATCAAGAGAAACAAAGACCAAAAAAACACCCAAAACCGCTCAGTCCCAGCCACCTCCCTCAGAACTCCCAGCCTCCCTCCCGGTGTGGCTCCCTGCAGCTTTCTTTTTCTGACGCAGGTTTTTATTTTTGCTTCTGTAATCACAGTGTCCAGGCAGTTTGGGCCTTGTTGGGAATTAGTTCCCATATGGCTGTGGGGTCTTGCTATGGAACTTTAAGCAGTTCTCATATGTAATGTCTGTGGGCTGGTCTGGGGCTGGGACATGAGCTGCAGTGGGGAAGGCTGGTCACATTCCACCCTGGGCTGCCTGTCCTCTTTGTGTCCCTCTGTCCAGGTCTGAACCTTCCCAGCTGTCAGGGCTTGACACCTGGTGTCCCCCTCCCCCAAATCAGAGGCCACACTCCTAGGAAAGGGTGCTGGGCAGACCTGGTTTCCACTCCAGACTCAGCTCTGAGACATCAGGCAAGTTCCTTAACCTCTGTGGATCTCAGGTTCCTCATCTGTACAGTGGATCTATTGCAGCAGTAAGTACAGTTTTGGGTGTAAAATGCCCCGACACAGTTCCAGGCCCATTGTAAGTGCTCAAGAAAAGGTAGTTGATGTTGTACTTTTTTTTTCTACAAAGAGTTTCTGGGACCACCTTGAGCTAGGTGCTGGGAATGACAGATGAATGAGCACCACTCCCATCCATGAAGAGCTCACAGTCTGGGACAGAAGACACCCAGAGAAACAGATAATTGCACCAGAGTTTGATCAGCCCTGTAGTGCTGGACCAGGCCTGGGTGGTAGCCTGACTCCATCACTTGCTAGCTGTGTGACTTTGGGCAAGTTAGTCAACCTCTCTGAGCTGTAGGTTCTTCTTCTGTTAAATGCAAATCTCACAGGGTCATTTGGGAAGATTCCATGACATGATGCACCATGCCTGGCACATAGTTGAAATCAGTTTGGCTGCCATTTTATTATTATTATTGTTATTATTATTCCTGTATACAAGGTGCTGTTGGGAACACAGAGGAAGTGGCTGACTGGGGGTTCAGGGAAAGCTCCGTAGAAGAGGGAACACTTGAGCTGGGTCTTGAAGGATGAGTAGAAGTTCACCAAGTGGGAAAGGACACTCTAGGTAAGGAGCCTGTAATTCCAGGTTAAAATCTGTCAATGAGGGGTTTGTTTTCTGGGGGATTATGACACTGTGTTCATCCCACCTTCCCCGAGTGCCCCTCACTGCCTGCAGTGGAAGCCTGCAGGCTTGGCCCGGGGGGCAGCACAGGGTCCCTGGGTCTGCCCCGGGGGAAGCATGCGCTCACCCTCTGTAACAGCATCCACCTGTGCCTCCTGTGTCCCAGTGGCTGTTCCTGCTCACAGGAGTTGCTGCATCTCCGTCTGGCCATGTTTGGGGCCACAGGTCCATGCCTGGCACGTGTGTCTGGGTTGGGTGCTGCCTGTCTGCATGTTCCTGTGGCTGTGCTTGTCCGTGTGGGTGTCGAGAGGACCTCCCAGGCCACCCTGTGAGGGGTGACTTGCATGCTGCCGTGGCCTCTGGCTCTGACCAGATCGTCAGGCCCTGGGTCCCTGCCTCCTTGGCCCTGGTCCTGGCCTCTCCTCTCTGGCCAGGTGCAGCCCCCGCCTCTCACCTTCATCCTGCAGGGGCTCCTGACGGGCTCTTCCCACTGCCTGCTCGCCTGGCCTCTCCAGTCCCTTCTGTGCTCAGCAGAGAGGTCTTCCTAAAGCACAAGTTCCACCACCCCTGCTTCAAGTCCAGACTCCAGGCCTGGCATGTAGGGACCCATGTTCCAGGTCTGGCCTTGGCTGATGGCCCCAGCCTCGTTGCTTGTCTCCCAGTCCACACCGGACACTCCTGGTCCTCAAACACCGCCGGGCCTTTGCTCGAAAACATTCCCCACTCCTGTGCCTGGCTAACTCCCACTCATCCTTTAAGACCCCAGGCGGGCATCACCTCTCCTGGGAAGGACTCCTGATCCCCTTTCCAGGCCGGGTCAGTTCCCTGGCTCTGGGCTGCGCATCCCTTACTTGGGGGCAGGAGCAAGTGACTTGCCCAAGATCACATGGCTGGTGAATTGGGGCCAAGATCCAGTCCTGGGTGTTTTGGGCTCCAGGTCAGGCGATATTGGCTAGGGCTCAGGAGGCCACTTGGAGGTGGAGAGGACAGGGTGGGCTTGAGGGAGATTTTGGAAATGGAATCCTGCGGCCAAAGTAGGAGGAGGGGAGGTATTGTGGATGGTTGGGTGTCTGTGTCGGAGCCTCTGAGCGGATGAAGATGCCCTGCTCGGAGCTGGGAGTGACTAGAGGAGGAGCATGTCTTAGGGGAAGGTCAAGTCCAGCTTAGGCCTGCTGAGTCCCAGCAGTCCATGAGAGAGCCATGCGAGGTGTCAGGGAGGCAGGTGGAGGACTGGGCCTCGAGCTCTGGGGAGGTGCAGACTTGGGAGTTGGCTGGTACTTAAGTCTGGGGGTAGATGGACCACCCAGGGACCAAAGCCAGTGGGAGAGAAGAGGCTCCCCCCCAGCCCTGAGGAGCCCAACCCATGTGGAGGGGTGGGGTGAGGGATAAGCTGTGAAGGAGACTGAGAAGATGAGGCCGGAGAGGAGGAGGAACCCTGGGGTCTCGGCACATAGGGCTTCTCAAAGGGCCCGAGTGGCAGGATGGGCCTGGAAGGTGGTCTGTCCGCTTTGACCACCTGGAGCTCAACACTGGTGCAAGGGAGGTCTCATAGGTGGGAGTTCTGTTTTGCAGAAGCTTGTGGGTCACGGGTCTGCTTCCTCCACTTAGCTGGGGGCTGGTCTGGTCCCTTTTGCCTCAGATGCCCCAGCACCGGCCCCTGGTTTGGCCCAGAATGGATGGATGGATGCATGGATGGATGGATGGATGGATGGATGGATGGATGGGTGGACGGGCCAGCTGCCCTCCGAATGCCATTTACAGAGCCAGATCTAGGCGGTTTCATTCATTCTTCCACCCATCCAGCTTGTTTGCCCCACTGCAAGGATCAGGGCTGTGTCTCGGGGCTCACAGCACAGAGTCTTGGCTTTTGTCTGGTGTTTGTCCCTGCACAGTCTGCACGACCTCCTGACCACCCGCTGTCTCCTGTGCCCAGTCCCCAGGGGGATGCTCGGCCCCAGCCCACCTGGCTCCTGCCTTTGGGCACTTTCCTCCTTTGGGCACTTTATTCTTTCTCGGTGTCCCCAGGCCTGGCACATGCCCTGATGCCTGGGTCACCCCCATCACCCCAGGACCTTAGCACAGCATTCAAGGCCCTGCCAGCTGGCTTCTCTGTCTCTCATCTCGCAGGGCTCTGATGAGTATGCCGCTGGGCACCCAAGAGCTTTGCAAACAACAATGTTGGATAATTGTGTGGGGTTGTCTTTCAAAATAATTCTGAGTATTATTTCTGAGTATTACTGATAACCCCTGGGCCTGGGTGTGAGGGATACCGAGATGGATGAGAACATCATTTCCAATTCCCAGACTCCTCTGGGGCAGCTCCCCAGCTTCTCTTCCTCTGGTCCTGGAGCCTTCTCACCCCTGACTTAACAGTCTGGCCTCCTCCAAGTTTCCCCTGGACGAGCAGGCCTGTGGGGTCCTGATTGCGCTATCCTAAGGCAGGGCATATTCACAAGTCCACAGATAAAAGGCCTCGTCCTTCACCTAACAGCTAAAGGACTGAAGAGCTGGACTTTGGAATTAGGCAGGTTAGAGTGAGAATCCCAGTTCACAGCTTACTTGCTAGTGTGAGCTTGAGCAAGTCACTCCACCTCTCTGAACTTCAGTGTCCTTGACTGTAAAATGGGGATGACGAGAGCACCTGCTTTTTGGTGTCAGTGTGCCTGGCACAAGGTAGGCACTTGGAAAATCGCAGTCCCCTCTATTCTTATTGCTTTGAGGTCTTTCTGAGAAAGGGGTCTGGAGCAGTCAAGGAGAACTCCAGGCAGGAGGTGGTTCTTGCTTTGGGCTGTGAGCGATGTGCACGGTTTGGACGGGCAGAAGGAAGGGCATTCTGTGGGTGCCTGTGGCGGCAGGGGCTGCCCCAGAGGAGGGTACTCTGACCCCCAGCCTGGCCAGGCCCCGACCCAAACTGGCCTGCAGGCTGGGAGTGAAGGGCGAGGTCTTTTGTATACAGGTTTTGCATGTGGGTATGTGCTCCACCGAGGACTAATTCTCCAGAGGAACTGGGTTGAGCAAATCTGATTTCTGGTTGACTCAGTGGCACCTTAGCTCTGTGGTCTTGGACAGGTCTCTTCCCCTCTCTCCAAGCCTGATTCTTCACCTATATAATGGGGGTTATAATGATTCCTCCTGTGCCTCCTCAAATAAAGTTAATAGATAATTCGTATAAAAGTTCATTCTTAAAGCGTTGAGATTAGGTTTTGACCTGCCTGCAATTCTAGTAGAGTCTTCTCAGGCTCATAGGACCAGGAAAAGAGGTTGAAGGCACTTTATTTTGGCCTCTCCTGTCAAAAGTAACAATTTCATTTAAGCAATGATATACATTAGGTGAGTAATTTCTGCAGGAGAGGGATAAATAAGAGATATCCGATAGGGAGCAAGACTTGGTGGAATACCTCAGTACGGCATGGTCCTGTAAGTCGCTGCTTGACTTGCTCTAGTGTCGCCGGCTGACTCAGACCCTCTGAGGGTCCGAGATAGCTGTGAAGGCCCAGCCCTGATACCGCCCGGAGTGGAAGGGCCTCCTTACCTGGCAGGCCTGCCTGGAACACACTTTCACTAAAGGGCCCCAAACTGCCCAAGCTTCAGGCCCCGTGACCCCCCTCTGTAAGCATGGTGTTCTGACACACGTCAGTGTAGGTAAAATGTGGCACATGTCCATGCTTATTTCTTGAGGACAAGGTACCAGAAGTATAATTTTTTGGGCCAAAGGGCAATCACATTTGGGGCTCCGAAAATCATCCTACCAAATTGCCCTTTGGAAAGGCTGTATCTGGTGCCCCCTTGTTCTGAGGAGGATGTCTCACTCAAGGGGCAGCGGTCGGAAGGACACAAGGCAGGGGTGGGCAGTTGCTTCTGCCCTGTGGCCCTTGACAAAGGCGTTCCCAGCACTCCCCAGCTTGTGTCTAGCTGCGGGGGCTGCTGGGTGGAATCCCTGGGTCCAGGGGCTTGGCTCTCCAGCCTAGGGCCCTCCTGGGGGATGGGGATTGGTCGGACAGCATCAGGGTGCTGGGGTGCTGGCAGCACTCTGGCCTGCATGTGACCTCTGCTGTGTGGGCCCACTGAGGGGGGCTCGGAATTGCGGGCTTTTCACCCTGGAAGTGTGGTTCCCTGGGCCTGGCGGGAGGCCTGCTCTGCTGCGGAGCTGAGGGTCCACGGGCGCAGGGATCCCGGACACTGGCCCGGACTTGAGTGGGTGCAGCTGGCGGGAGCTCGGCCCAGGCCGGTGGGGAGGGCTCTCTTTCCTGTGACAGTCGCTCTCTCCCCGCAGGATGGCTGAGCCTCGATTTAACAACCCCTACTTCTGGCCCCCTCCTCCCACCATGCCCAGCCAGGTAAGACCGCGCGTTGCCCCACCCCCCCGGCTACCCTGCCCCCGTTGGAGCTGCTTGTTTTTGTCCCGGGCCTTGGCAGGACGCCTGCGGCGCGCGGGGCTCGCGGGGGTCTGGCGGGCGGGGAGGACCCGGGCGCGGCCCCAGCAACCTCAGCCCCACGCCCCTCCGCCGGCAGCTGGACAACCTGGTCCTGATTAACAAGATCAAGGAGCAGCTGATGGCGGAGAAGATCCGGCCGCCTCACCTGCCGCCCACCTCGGCGTCGTCGC
Organism: Cabassous unicinctus; assembly: GCA_029593785.1. NCBI lineage: Eukaryota > Metazoa > Chordata > Mammalia > Cingulata > Chlamyphoridae > Cabassous > Cabassous unicinctus. The sequence goes on along the minus strand of JAQZBX010063428.1, from coordinate 888 downwards.
AGCAACCGCTGCTGGTGCCGCCCGCGCCCGCCGAGAGCAGCCAGGCCGTCATGTCCCTGCCCAAGCTGCAGCAGGTGCCGGGGCTGCACCCGCAGGCCGTGCCGCAACCCGACGTGGCGCTGCACGCGCGGCCGGCCACCAGCACTGTCACAGGTACCGCGCGCCGGGCGGGGCGGGCGCTGGGCAGAGACTGGGGAGCAGCGGGGAGGGCCCGACCGGGACCCGCCTGGGTGAGGACTGGGCGGGCGGGGCCTGGAGGGCAGCTCCGGGTGGCGGGACTGGTGGACCCAGCCACAGCCACCAGGCTTCCTCCGACTCGGTACTGGGTGGACGCCCCCAGTCCCCTGGAAAGCAGGAGGATCACTGCGCATCAGGGAAGCCCAGGCAACGCAGAGCACTTCAGGAATCCAGAGAAGACCCCTGGCCAGACTTGGGGCATGGACTGGCCAGACTTGGGGCATGGTCTCCTTGGAGGAGACCAACATGCATGTGATGGAGTCAAACTAGGCAAATGGAGCAGGAAGAGGGAACGGCATGTGCAAAGGCAGTCTGTGTGTGGAAGGCTAGAGTAGGACAGTCTGGCTGGGATGGGAAGGGTCTAAAGATAGTAATAAAAGCAGTAACTGGAGTGGAGCGCCTGGGTTTACAGATGTTCACCTGTTTACCCAGCAGCCCTGTGAGGTGGGTGCTGTTAGTATGAGGTTGAACCACGGACCAGTGGTCTGTTCCAGAACCTATGTTTTAATCTTTTTGCCCTTCCACCCGGGGCCGTTTAGCCTGAGGCTAGAGAGTAGGCAGCACCAGATTATGAAGGGCCTTGGGGGTCACACCAAGCAGTTTGGACTTTACCCCTGGGCAATGCGGAGCCATGGAGGGTTTTTTTTTTTT
>JAQZBX010063427.1:0-16689 GCA_029593785.1 Cabassous unicinctus | reverse complement strand
ATATATATAATATTATTTTTAAAAATTTAAAGGTACTTAGATTACATAAATGTTATGTATATTTTAAGGGACAAACTTAGAGTTGTGAAAATGGAATGGTAAATGACTTTACAAACCACCTTGATTTTCTTGAGCTTCCATTTTATTCAGGGGAAATATGAAGAAGAAAAGGAGGCCAACTGAGCTAAGCTGACATACCAATGATGCTTTGCAGTAGTGACAAAGACCTTGCCCCTGTGAGGAAAGGAAACTGTAGCAAACAAGTCAAGGCTAATAACAGAGGGTCTGCTGAGAGTCAACAGAGGTCTCAGATTTGCACAAACACTCTACTTCTGTAGTTTGCTGAGTAATAACTTTTATCCAAGGAAACTCCACCCAGATTGGCCCATGCATGCCCCCTCACTCTAACCCCCATGTTACAAATCCATATAAGTTGCTTCCACAGTTTAACCTTTCCAGCATAAATCTCTGTTTGGTGCTGCTCTACATGCATACTGCTCTTGAACAATGAAAGTTCCTTCTTGCTTTACAGAAGGTCTACCAGTTATTTCTTTCATTAATAGAATGATGCATATATTCGCACTGAGAAGTTAAACTTCATGAATCATTCCTCATGAAATAGTGGAGCTATAATTATAAAAGACACAGGAAGCTCAGTGTTCACAGAGTCCTTGCTAAAAATTGGACTTTTGAGGAGGGTGTTGAATGGTTGGAAACTCTTCCTGGATAGTAACAGGGGTCTACTCATCGCACATTTTTGCAATATTTGGGAATATTTTCCATTATAAATTTCTATTTGTATGTGACAATTGCCAGTTATAAATATTGATTCAGTGTGCTTTAAAATTATGTGAAGGGCTAACCAAAGTCTTCAACAAGTAAAACTCATACCTTGAAAAGGAAATTTGGACCCCCTGATTTGTTATATGGCTTAAATAATAAAAGTTCCCCAGAAAGAATAATGAGCATCTTGAATTTATATTGCACTTATTTCTAAACCAGTAATTGTGATGAAGTAGAGTAAATGTTTCAATAGGTGGTATAACATATTTCTGTTTTTCACTCTGGATTAGGTTTCCCTTACATACATGTTTGCCAAAACCCCACATAAAAAGGAAGGAGAATCAGTTTCTGAATAAGCATAGGTACACATAGCAGAGATCTAGCAACAAGGTGTCATATGTTCAAATGTACCCAATTAGTCTTTTTCATTGCATTTAAGTAGAGGACGCAGATATCCTCTTGTGTGGGTTAAAGATTTGTCTATGGATGATAGAAAGAAGAATAGAATATCTTTAACCCACATCAGTTGATGCAATTTGGGTTATTGTTACTTCAATTATATTACGGTTTTAAAATACTAGATATCTGGTGAATATGACAAAAGAGAAATAAAGAGGCTGAAGATGATGTTATGATGCAAACAAAGAATTTTTTGCTGTCACACGTTTAATACAATTTCTATTTATATTAGTTCAAAAACATTAAATATTTCCTCCTATCTTATTAAAGGATCATTGCTCCATAAAATTCCCAAAGATCCCATATATTATGCAATTAATAAGCTATTAAATATGTTTGTTAAAACATGTAACTAGAGTTAAGCAATATGAAATATTAAAACAATATCATAAAGCTTAAAAATTAGAAACAGTTGGTATTGTTGAACAGCATTTCTATGATTGTTTCTTTTGTTGTTGTGAGCCAGTTCTACATGTGATTTTAATATCTTACCATTCTCCTTTGAAAATTAGAGACAATTTATTGATTATTTCAGTATATGCTGCAAACCTAACTAGATGGGTGTTTAGATATAGAAATTGCATACCTTAGAGTTGGGTAAAGATGGAATTGTACGTTAAATTTAGAAGGGAAAAACTGACCACTGCTAAAACAAATAGAATTATAAAACAAATAATGAGGAGTGATGATATTTCCTTATAGCCAAAATTGAAAAAAGAAAGTTGCATAAATTCAGCTATATAATAGACGAAAAGAATATTAAAGTTTTTCGTTAATAATAAATGAAAGTAAATCACTCAAACGTATATAAAAATATGAAGACCAGAATTAATATACAGATATTTCATTATGTAATGAGTCCCAAAGAAAAAAGTTAAAAGACATGCTTGCAGAATAAAGGGCTTCATTATCAGCGGTAGGTAAAAACACGAGTAAACTTTTGTTAAAATTCTAATGACGTCCTTTTTCACTTACAAAATTATTAAAGAAAATTATAAGTGTAAAATTATATTTTAATTTCATTGTGAACTGGATTTACAAAAACAGTCTCATATAAGCATAGATAATTATGCACATGTATTTATCATGTGTAAATGTATATGAATCCTAAGATTTAATTGGGAAATATACATGAATAAAATAATGATATTGCTGAATGTATTATTTTCAGTTTTTAATATTTAACAGGAAAAATTTCCAAAGAAATGGAGAATGTTATTTATATATACATATATATGCATATGTATATATACATGAATATCTGTTTGAATCTATATAAATGTAGGCATATGTAAATGTGTGGATATATATATATAAAATAGAAAGACTTGAAAAATGAAGAAGATAATATTTTATGTAGCTTAATATATTTGATTAGGCAAAATTGCTGTAGTTCATTTATATATTATTAAGGAATGTAAATATATATGTGTTTCTAACAATTAGTAAAAAAGCAGGATATCCTTTCTAAAATAAAGTGATGAGAATGGAAGAAAAATCTGTTCTGGGCCATACTCAGAATTCAATGTTTCCTTAAGAGTTAGAAACTTATGTTATGAGCAATATATTACTAATGTTTATTTTAAAACATGTTACTATATTTTAATTCTACTCTTTAAGGAGAAAAAGTATAAAATGCAGCATAGAATCAATATCATAATGGTTGTGCTTATTTCCTTAAGTCTAATATTACAAGATATTTATGTAACCTATTTTATGTTAGCACCTGCAAATTTTGGATATCTTCTGACAAAAAGCATACTGTTTAGCAGTTCTTTGAAGAACAAATGAGGCTCAAAAGCAAGGAGTAGACTGGTTTAATAACATTTTACCAAGAATGGGTTGAAGGAATTTGTCCATGAGTTGTCTCCAGAAAAGTAGTAGTTTGATTGTTGTATCATGTCTATCAGTTATAGTGATACCATTCTGTATATGAGGTATATTCTCTCATATATTTTTCTCAATAGCTGTCATTTTTAAAGTAGCTTTACCTTCCTAGAACTTTCCTGAGGGCTCCAGTCACCTCTGTGTTTCGAAGGCTGTAGATGAGGGGCTTGAGCATGGGGGTGACAATAGTGTAAAAGACGGCCACTACTTCATCCTGCTCAGCAGTATGATAGGCTTTGGGGAGAAAGTACTTGAAGATGGCTGTTCCATAGAAGAGAGAAACCACAATCATATGGGAGGAAAAGGTTACCAAAGCCTTTCTCATCTCAAGGTTTGATCCGAATTTCAAAACACTAGAGAGTATCAGCCCATATGAGGCCATGATAGCAGATATAGGAATGGAAGAACACAAGACCACTGACATAAAGCCCATTTTCATAAAGAGATGTATCAGCTCAAACAAGTGTCAGCATAGCTGGGATCTCACAAAGGAAATGATGAATTTCCCAAAAAGCAATGTAAGGGAGATTCAGAGTATATATGCAATGGATGAAGGCATTGAGCAGTGAGCCCAGCCAGGTACCTGCCACCATGGAGGCACAGATGGTGGGGTGCATGAGAACTGAGTTACAGAGAGGATGGCATATAGCCACATAGTTGGTCATAAGCCATGACTGCTAGGAGAAGGTACTCTGTTCACAAAAGTGTAGTGAAGAGGATGATCTGAATCCCACAATTAATAAAGGAAATGGTTTTCTTCCAAAACAGGAAATCAATGGCTCTCTTGGGGACAATAGTGTAGCTGTGCAAGAGGTCTATGATGGAAAGCTGGTTGAGAAGGAAGTACATAGGGATATGGAGTTGAGAGTCCAACCAAATAAGAATAATCATCATAATATTTCCAAAAAGTGTCACAATAAACATTAAGAAGATGAGAGAGAAGAGGAGATTGGGGACTTGAATATGGTGAAATAGCCCCAGGAGAACAAAGTCAGTTCCAGTGGTCTGATTAGTCCATCTACCCATTCTCTTCTTCCTAATTCATTATCCTGGATAGATTAGTCAAATATCTTTAGTTCAACCACAAATTGGTCCTACTCTTATTTTACAATGTGTCAACTTCATTCTCCTACCTAGTCATACAATGATATATATTAAGTGTGTCAACCATGCTCAACTCTATCTCTTTTCCACTAATTTCTCATTTGTAGTGAAATTGATTTAAAATAGCTTAAAAAATTACCAAGATACTGTATTTTCTGTATTTTAATGAAATATATTTTTACTCTTTGAAATTTTTATATTTCAATTTTATAATTTAATTAGAAGTTAATTAACACATAAAATATACTTCTGTATATAATTTTTATCTATCATCTACTTATGTATCATCCATCTAAATACTTATCCCTTCATTATCTCTCTATCAAACTACCTGTATCTGTCTATATCTATGTACCTATCAAGTTACCAATCTATATTTTATCTCTATATATGGATATATATAACACAGATACTTAAAACATTCTCTGATTTTGATTAGTCTGATTATCATGAGCTAGAGACTGCATAAATGAGACAGTAGGTAAAATTAATTTTCAATACACCTATGTGAAGTGTGTTAGTTGGCTTACATAAGGCATTGTAACATTGTAACAAATCTGTAAAGGATAACATTTCTTGTTTTCAAAGGCAAGTTTGATTTTCAGAGAGATCAAGTAATTTTAAATATTTAAACAGTAGTTAAAGGACCAGAAGAATAATCACATCTTAATGCTTCCTGATTACATGTTCTGTTTCTTCAACATTTTACCTAATTACCTCTAAAAGAAAATCATAAGTCTTCTTTACTTTGTAATCAAGATACATTAATTTGTCCTTATGTTTTTTGTAATTTGACAGCTGAAAATGCAAGACCACCTAAAAGGGACAAGAGGAAACACTGTATCAAAGCAGATGTCTGCTACGTGAGATTCAGCAATTTGAATCCAGAAACTCAAAAGAATGTTGATGATATGACAAACTACAAAAACAATGGAAACAAAAATAGAGAAGCAAAAACTGCTACCAATGATATAATTGGGACAGAGCTCTTGGTGATATATTTCATCTATGCTTAATACAATAGAACTGTGTGAAGGGGGAAAAAAGTACCTAGTTCACGGAGGAATAATCTAGTCTGAAGGCTGGTAAATGGAGAGAACCTCAATTGACTCACATGCTGGTTTGTGGAAATAGAAATTAAGTGAATAGATTGGATATTTTTGCAAATGTACAGACTTTACATTGTTCAAGATGTTCCTTGAACACTGAGTCATATAAAACATATCTCTGACAATATAAAAAAATGAAATTCAATAATAGAGTGGATTGGCCTCTTTCCTGGAAATGCGTAGTCAGAGTCACTTTTTTCCACAGTCTTTAGTGACTTCATTCTTTATGATTGGAAGCACACCCTTCTATTACGATGCTCTATTTATGAAATGCCATATAAATCCACATAAGTTACATTGACCCCTTTAACAAGTATGTCCTTTGGGTTATAAGAATATTGTTGCATTACATTAACTATGTTTATTTCAAGTGGTGCAAGCCTATGTATCAGCCAGTAGCTCTCCAACAAATATGGACATTAATGAAAAATAACTTGTCATTAGAAAGTAGCTCAAAACACTATGGACACATTACTCTGCTTAAATAAAAAGCAGCTTCTCACTGCTAAAAATATATATGAATTCTGAATTGTATTTCAGTAATGTAATTGTTTACTTCAAAACTGGGTTTTAAAAATTCTTATTAAAAGACTCTAAAATAAACACAATTAAAATATGAAATATATAGTGTTTTCAGGATAACAATATACATGATGTTTGTTTCAGAGTTGCATTTTCAATTGAAAGTTTGTAAATTCAGTAGTTGTTTAATCTAATGAAGAATTTTCTTCAAAGAAGCAAAATCATTTAAAGATAAAAAGTCCATGACTCAGGATTTTGTTCATATACTCTGTCTTTACTACCAGTGTTTGTAAATCTACATGTATTTTGTTTTCAAAGTAAAGGATTGAGATAGTGAAATAGGTTCAATAAGAAAATCAGAACAACAGATAAACAGAGCAGTTTAATTCCTAAGAGTGAATTAGTTTTGTTGTCTCTAAATGTAATTGCTTTATGGAGTATGAAATATATATATTGAATGGAGTCAGTAATTCTGAATCAGTGGCACATATGGCAAAGAAAGAAAGGCAGATGTAAACAAGTTAAGATATAAGGAATATAAAATAGGTTATTATTAAAGCCTCTCTTGCTATATCCTTAGGCATCTCTGATATTGATATTTTCACCCATACAAAATGGTTTTACAAAGCCATCATGTTAATAACAATTTTGTAGCTTGGATTACTTCTGATTGCCTATTCTTCCTTCTTTATAAAATATGACTTGATATATGATCTTCTAAAGTGTCAAGCTTTTAGGAACGAAGAATTTTTCTTGTCAATGAATGCTGAACTATAAATCCACATGTAAGGTGGTAGACATAACAACACACTGTGGTTTCAGTTTTAAAATAAAATGTAATCTAAGGCTGTTTAAGTGATTTTCACAAATTATGTACTGCTCCATAATGTGATGAAAAGTTCATTTTTCTCATCAACATACTGATATGAAATTAATACCTTTTAGTACTTTTTAAAACAATGTATGTTTTAATCTAGAGTCAATTTATTCATTTATAGTAACTAGTACCATTTCTGAATATGAAGAGCTCATTGGCCTATTTGCCTTTATTTCAACGAGTTAACCTGTCTGTTTTTAAATCCTATGCATAATAAATCTAGTGAATATCAATTCACTTACACTTTATCACTACTGGGGGTGAAGGATTTATTTTTGCCTCACATAATTTTTATTAGCACTGTCAACATAGCAACTTGTTATAAAATTTTTACTTTGATAAAGTTAAAATACTTGCAATAAAAGAATTTAAAAATCAATTCTAATTTGAAGCCACAGGAGGTAATTAATTTAATTAAAAATAAATATCTCCTATATATTTTCATATATGGTTTGATACAATGTTTCTTCTCTTGTTATTAGGAAACTTTGAAGGGTGTAAGCTAGCAAAATACATAAATAGAAAAAATCGTATTAAAATCTCAATTTAACTTATATTTATACTGTCTCAGCTATTAGATTGGTTGTTATCTAACATTGCATTTAGTTCTGCTGAAGAATAATGGCTATTAATGTGGGATGAATTAACTATTCTCATTTTGCCTATTAGTCAATTGATTTTTTTTGGTTAAAAGTAAATCTTATTTTCTTTTCAGAAATATTAATATAAGGTAGCTTCTTTTTATATTTTTCCTCACCATATCACCAGAAACATATATATACAGGGGAAGTGTTGCACACAAAGTACTTGTTGAAATTCACTGTCTTTTGTGTCAGGGCCATACATTTGCAATGAACTGAGGAGGTTAAATATGGCACGACCTTTTCTACTGCCGAGGTTTGGAACAATTTACAATTCTACCCGCACCTGTCTACCTATCCTCAGAGAAAATGTCCCTTGTCTGTCCCTCTCTTCCCTTAGGTAGGCCAAGCAAGCTTATTCCTCTGTCTTTCAATTAATTCAGCAAATCTAATCTTTTGGAAGCAAGTAAGCAAAAACAACAGTCACATATTCATTTACCAACCACAGATAACTCTGAGTATTGGAAAATTGCAGTGCTAAAATCTCAGGGCAAAATTCAACAGCTGCTGCCTTGAATCCAAAGTGAGTGGATTTCCTTCTGGACATCTCCATTTCTTAGTTACTTCAGATATGCTCCATTTTCCCTCTCCTTAGTGAAAGTATAATTCACAGTGGGAACCTGTGAAACTATTGGAGCTAAAACTCAAAGAAGCATGTCTTTCCCCCCTAAAACCAGTTCTCCTAGAATCTTTAAATCTCAAGGTTGTCTACACTGAGCTTCCACAAGTTGTTATGCAGAGTACAAGCATTCCAACTTTTACTGTCTCTAGCAGAAAGGTTCTATTTCTTTACTTCTCCTCCAGGTTAGCAATTATTCACATTAACTTACTATATTCAGGTTCTAAGCAGTGGCTTTCTCTGTGATCTAAATTCTCTTATACATAAGATTTGTTTTCCATATTGTTCAGAAATTTCCTTGTTGTTGGAAAAGGGGTGATGGTTTCCAATTTGCTTACATACTGGAATGGAAAATGGAAGGCTGGAAAATGTATTTTATTTCTCACAGCACAGAAATAGTCACAAAATGTATTTTTTTTATTGATTCCTAAGTTTCCTCAACAAATTTTATAACTTATAGTTGTTTACCAGAAAGTCACAAACTGAACTCAATAGGCAAAAGATGGTGAAAATTCTTTATTAGTAACATTGATACAGATAAAAATTGTCAACATACTAAAAATTTTTAAGACATCTCTTTAAAATTTCTCTACAAAATAGTATTAACATTTATTTAAATAGTTACATATATTAGATATAATTAATGAATTCACATCAGTTAAAAATGAGTAAGATACAGCCAAGTTGTACCTTGGGTGATAAAATTTTTTCAAACATAAAAAATAGGAAAAAGATATATCAACATTTAACTTAGAGGGGAAGGATGGTGAAATGCATGTAATTAAATTAACAATAAGATAACCAGAATCTAAATGGAGCAAAATGCTTTTCAGAGAGATATATCCTAAATTGAAGAAATATTGCAGACATGATATCCTACCTAAAATGATTCAGGAATGTGATTAAACACTATTACATGTTTAACACCAATAAGTGCCTGCAGCTAGTCACTCTTTAGCAGGGCTGCATATATTTTTTATTTTTCCTTTGTTCACCTAGCACATTGAATGCAAAATGATAGTTGAAATTCAGAACATCTTTCTTGGGGATTTAATATCTTCACCTTTCTCTTATAAATAAATAAAATGGAAAGAGTGTATCCAGATTACTCTTTTGATTTCATATGTTTGTTCTCAATGTTATCTAACTTTTTCTTAGAATTAACTCCAAAAGAAATATTTGCTTACTGTCTGTAATTGATATTAATCTATGCAACATTCTCCAGTAAAGCTTATTAAAACCATCCAGGTTATTTAATTAATTGTAACCTCTGCATGGCAGACAAAAATTGTAAATAATTATAATTATAAATATAATGAATAAAATTTTTTTAAAAAGTTTTAAAATGTGGAAATTTGCCTTTATAAAATTTATCATTATTGATGAATTGCAAATAGAAATAAATGTTCATTTAAGCAAATACAAAATATTAACAAAGGAAGGAAATGAACATTCTCATACATAATTGGAAAAATTATTAATAAAATGTAACTGTATCCTTTTTGTTTGTTGGTATTGTGTTAGATTCCTAGTCAAGGCATAGCAAATTACCACAAACTGGGTTGTTTATAGAGTAGAAATTTGTTGGGTGGCTTAATAGACAGTTCTGAGCCCTAGAACTCGATATCATAGTGTTAGCAGAGCCATGCATTTGTTGAAATCTGGAGGATTCTGACAATGAAAATTCATGACACCACTGAATCTCTGTCTTCTTCTCATTGTCTATCTTTCTCTCACTGTCCAAATTTACTCTCCTTGTAAGGATTCCAGTCATGTTGCCCACCCTATCCAGTTTGGCCTCATTATTACTAATAATATTTTCCAAGATTCTACCTCTAAATAGGATCACATTCAAGAGAAGGGGGTTTAATACTAGAATATAACTTATTGAAAGACAAAATTCAATCCATAACAAGTATCAAACTTACAATCATGAATATGTATATCAGCAGTTAAATTTCATGAATTATACCTCAAGAAATAGGGTTACTATAAAAGGTACAGTAAAGTGAGTGTTCACAGATTCATAGCAAATAATAGACAAAAAGGGACAAAGGTGGCAAGTGGTTGGAATTCTATTCTGGGTGAGGAACAGAGGTCTTCTTATCACAATATGATGGTTCCATGAGCAGACTAAGCCCATTTTCTCAGGACATAGGGATTTTCCTACTATAAATTTATATTGGTATGTAACAAGGCCAGTTTTAAATATAGGTTCAAAGGATTTTCAAACAATTTTAAGTTATGACTAAATTCTTTGACAAGTTGAATACTTCCTTCAGAAGAGAAATTTTGATCCCCATGATTTGTAATATAGCTTAAATTATTAAAATGTCAGGGAAAGGAGAAGATCGAATATATGCCCATTCATAGATGAGTAATTTTTGCAAAGCAGATGGAATAAATGGTGAGCTGGGCTGGATAACATGTTTACAGAGATCACTATGGGTTATGTTTCTGTTACTGACAGGTTTGCGGTATTACACAGAATGGAAAGGGGGGAGAGGCGGTTTCTGAATAATAAGTGGCTTTGCCTATAGTAACAAGGGGTAATATGTTCAAATGTAACCAATTAGTCCCATTCATTGCATTTAAGTAGTGGACCCAGATATTCTTATGGGCACGTTAAAGATTTTTCTATGGGGTAACAGAAAACTTGTATCTATTTAATCCACAAAATTGTAGTTTATGTAATTTTTGGACATTTTTCATTGAATTTTATTTCAGTTTTAAAATATTGTCTATCTACTGAATGTGAAGATAAAGAAATAGTTAAATAAGCAGAAGTCACTGTGGTAAGATGCAAAGAAATAATTTTTTGCAGGCATAATTTTAACACATATTTCAATTTATTTTAGCTTCTATTTATTAAACCCTTCTCCTATCAAGTTATGTATTAAAGGATCATTATTCCAAAAATTCCCATTGGACCAATTATAAGTCATTGGATGTGTTTGTTAAAACATGGAAGCAGAGATAAGCAATACAAAATATTAGAACAATAGCAAAACATTTAAAAATTGGAAATGGTGTAGCTGAACAATATTTCTATAATAGTTTTTATAGTTGTTGTGAGCCAGTTCTATGCGTAAATGTAATTCCAACAAATTAAACTTTTGAAAATGATAGACAATTTCTTGATTACTGTATACATGCTGCAAAACTAAGTAGATGGGTATTTCGATATAAATTTCATACCTTAGAGATGGATGAAGGTAGAATTGTAAGGTAAATTTAAAACAGTAAGACCTACCACTGCAAAGAAAAAATAACATTATAAAACAAATAATGAGATGTGATGAGACATCCTTATTACTTAAAAATCAAATTTTTCATCAATTCAGATATATATTAGATGATACCAGCATTAAATTTTAAAAGATATAATGGATTGGTGGTTTTGTTTTATTAATAATAAATGAGAATAATGCAGGAAAATACATATGATAATATGAAGACCAGAATTAATGAATTGATAAGTCATCATGAAAAGAGTCCCAAAGAAGAATGTTATAAGACACATACATGAAAGTTAGGACTTAACTTTCAATGGTAGGGGACCAAATAAGTAAATATTTATTACAATTCTAGTAAGGTCTCTTTTCCAGGTACAAAATTAAAAAAGAAATATGTAAATACAAAACTATATGTCTTAATTTTTTTATGAACTGGGCTCACCCACACATAGTCTTATGAAACATACGTACTGATACAACAGCTATTTTATTGTGTCTAAAAATGAATATCACTCATGAGATTTAATTGGAAAATATATATCAAAAAAAGTAGTGTTAGCCTTCTACCCATTATTTCACTTCTGAATATTTATTAAGAAAAATTTCAATATAAATTGGTAGTGCTATTCATATAAAGAAATATATGTGCAAGTGTTTAAATACATATACATCTGTATATAAGCATATATATATGCATATACACATTTACATCAGAATACATTCATATATGTATGTACAAATGCACATGTACATATATAGGAAAGGACCTGGACAATGAATTAAAAAGTATTTAGATAGGTTACAATATTTAATTAGTGTAAATTGTTGAAGTTAAGTAAGTATTAGTAAATAATATAAGAACGTGTGTGCTTGTAACAATGGTTAACAAGTATAATAAAACTTCCAAAATAAAGTGGTGAAAAGAGAAGAAAAATGAATGTTTGTGGCCATACTAGAATAATATATTCAGAATTAAATGTTACCATAAGAATTGCAAAATTAATTTATGACATTAGCAATTTATTGCTAATATTTATTTAAAATGATGTCAAAATATTATAATACCATTACCTAGAGAGAAAGAGTGTAAAATTCAACATGTAATTAATATTACCTAGATTCTGCATTTTTCCACTTGTTAAACATGTAAAGACATTAGCTTTCCCTTTGTTTGCTATACCTGCAAATATTGACAAAGAACATTTTGCTTACTACTTCTGTGAAGATAAAATGAAGCACACCAGGAAGGAATGATCTGGTCCATTAACAATTTTCCAAGAGCGCATTATAGAAATTTGTTTATGAGTTGTCTCCAGAAAAGTAGCAGTTTGGTTGTTTATGTCCTCTATCTCTGTTATAGCAATTCCATTCTGTATATGATTTCCATCCTTTCAGGTCTTATTCTCCATTGACATCAGAGGTTTATCTTCTGAGAACTTTTGAAAACTCCAGACACCACATTGTTTCAAATATTGTAGATGAGGGCATTGACATGGGTGTGAGAATAGTGTTGAATATAGAGACTACTTCATCCTCCTCAGTGGTATGATAGGCTTTTGGGAGAAAGTATTTGATGATAGCTGTTCCATAGAAGAGATACACCACATTCATATGGGAAGAACAGTTCGTCAAAGTCTTCCTCATTCCAAAATTTGATCCTAATCTCAAAAAGTAGAGACTATCTGCCCATTTGAGGTCATGATGGCAGATATTGGAATGAGGAAGAACACAATCTCACTGACATAAGGCTTGTTATCATAAAGAGATATATCAGCACAAACAAGTTTCATGAGAGCTGGGATTTCACAAAAGAAATTATGGATTTCTCAAGAAGCACAATAAGGGAGATTAAACAAATATTTGACATGGACCAAGGCATTTAGCAAAGAAACCAGCCATTTGCCAGCCACCATGAAGACAAAGACTGTAGAATGCATGAAAACTGAGTATTGGAGAGGGTGATATATAACCACATAGCAGTCATAAGACATGACTGCCAGGAGAAAGCACTCTGTTCAACAAAGGGTAGTGCAAAGAGTGAGTTGAATTACACAGCTAATAAAGGAAATGGTACTCTTCCCAGACAGGAAATCAGTAGCTATCTTGGGGAGAAAAGCGGAGTTTTTCAAGAGGCCCATGATGGAAATTTGGCTGAAAATAATTACATAGATCTATGAAGTCGAGAGTCCAACCAAGTGAGAATCATCATCATAATATTGCCAACAATGGTCACAAGAAACACCAAAAAGATGAGAGAGAAGAGAATATTGGGAGCTTGAATGTGATGAAATAGCCTCAGGTAGACAAAGTCCTAATTGTCTGATTGTTCCATCTCCCCATTCTCTCCTTCCTAATTCATTATTCTGGATAGATCAGAACAAAATCTTTAGTTCAACCACAAATGGGCCTCTCATTTTACAAAGTGCTAATTTCATTCTCTTCCCTAGTTGTACAATGATATATAATATGTGATTCAACTATTTTCAATTTTTTCCAACCATAAAATGTCTCTTTATATAATAATCTCTTCCTTTATCACTCTACCATCTATCTATCATACATTTTTCTCTCTGTCACTCTCCAACTCTCTATCTCTTTATAGCTGTCTATTAAGTAACCTATCTTTATCTATCTCTCTACATGTGGATATATCCAACAGAGATATTTTTTTAAAAAAATTCTCTACTTTTGCTTAGTCCTGATTTGCAAAAGCTGTAGTCTGCATAAATGAGATAGCATTCATAAGCAATCGTCTATACACCTACGTGAAATATGTTCGTTGTTTTATATGTCATTTTATCTTTCTAACAGGTTTGCAAGGGATTAATTTCCTCATTTTCAAAATGCAACTTTGATTTTCAGAGAGACAAAGTATTTTCATATTTAGTAGTTAATGTATCAGGACCATAATCACATCCAAATGTTTCCAGGTTCTTTGTTCTTTGCCTCAGCAAGTTACCTAATGTAAAAGACAAATTATGTATGTGTTCTTTATTTTGAAACCAAAATGTGGAAGTTTTTCTTTACTCTTTTATAAACTGATAGTTGAAAGCATAAGACCATCCAAAAAGGATAAGAAGCCCAGTATCACAACAGATGTTTGCTGAGTGAGATTCAGAAATTTGACTCAACATTCTCAAGAAACTGATGCTAATATGGCAAACTGCAAAAACAGTGGAAAGCAACATGAAAAAGCTCATATTAGTGATAAAATTTGGCCAGGGGTTTTGGTACTATTCTTCACCTGTGCTTAATAGAGTAGAACTCAGTATGACATTAACCAAAGTAGAATACTTATGGCAAAGGGCAATAACCTAGTATGAAGGAAATAAATGGAGGGAACCTCAATTGACTCATATGCTGTTTTGTGGAAATAAAAATAATAAAAATAAAGTAAGTTGATTGTTCAATTTTGCTAATGTACAAGCATTGCAATGCGTGACTCAAAAATAGGGCTCATATATACACAATATCTATAGAAACATGAAAAAATAAATTTCACTCGAAGACTACTGTATTTTCTGGAAACATTTAGACAGAGTCATAGATTCCTACAGTTTATAGTGACATGCTTTTTTTGTTGGAATCATGTTTACTTGCTATGATACTCTATATAGGAAATTCCATAGAATTCCATCTAATTGTTTTGGGCTCCTTATCAAGTATGAAATTTTGTATGTAAGTATGCTACATTACATCAATAATATTTATTTTAAGAAATGTAGGCCCACAGATGAACTTGGAGTTCTCCAACATATATGGACAAAAAAAAAACAAAATAACTGATTAGCAGGAAGTTCAAAACACTCTGGACTCATTACTTTGGTTTGAACTCAGGGGAACTCTTCATCACAAAAAAGATATATGAGTCCTGAATTGTATTTCATTTTATTATTTAAAATTTGGTTTTTATCAACTCATATAATAGCACTTTAAGATAAGTATAATATAATGTAAAAGATAGTATTTTAAAAATAAAATGCATGCTATTTATTTTAGAAAGTTGTTTTCAGTTATTTGCTTGAAATTCATTACATATTTAATCTGCTGAAGTATTTTCTTCAAACAAGTCAACTCATTACAGAAAAAAAAAAATCCTTGACTCAGGATTGATTTTGAATTTGTTTTTGTACTGTGTCTTTACCACCAGTGTTTGTGAACCTGGATGCTTTTAGTTTCAAAATAAAGGACTAAAGGATAGAGAGAGTAAAAATGCTTCAATGAGACAATCTGAATAGCACAGACACAAAGCAACTGGATTCCTGAGATTAAATTAATTTTGTTGTCTCTAAATATAATTGACTGAGTATAAATATATATATATATATATATTTATATATAGTTGGTCATTTTAAATTAGTGACACAATCCACTTAAAAGCATACTCAGTGACAATGTATTAATGCTATATTTTTGCAATTCATTTATTGCTTGAGATAAGGTTTTTTATATTATTATTATTGAAGGACCTCTGACAGATGTATGCACCAAAAACATGTGGCAAATAGAAGAAAAAACATGATATTTAAGAGCTACTCAATTTCAATTATATTTATATTGACTCAGTGATTATAATTGATTATAAAGTAACATTACTTGTAGCTGTGCTACAAAGCCAGGCTGATAATGTGGAATGAATTACTTACTCGTGTAAAATAACATCATCATCATGACTATTATTCAATTGAAAAATTGGGGGGCTTAAATATTTTCTTTTCATAAATACTACATTCAGACTAACTTTCTTTTAATAGTTTCCCTGAAGATATCACCAGATATCTATATAAAAGGAAGAGTTGCACAGTAAAGTATCCAGAGACTTTCATCTTCTTTTGCTGTCAAGACCATACATTACCAATGAACTAAGGTGGCTAAATACAAAACTAAATTCTCTAACACCAAAATTTGGACCAATTTACAATTCTGCCTACACTCTCCTCAGAGAAAATTTGTTTTGTCTGCCCTTCTGTTGCCTTAGGTAAGCCAAGTACAATTATTCCATTGTCCATCAAATGCCCAAATTCATCAAGTCTCTTCTCTTGAAGACAAGCAATGAAAAAAATTCAGGCACATAATCTTTCATTCATCAACCGTAGCTACCTCCATCTGAGTACTGCAAAACTGCAGGGGTGCAAAATTCAACTTCTGCTGCCTTGGATACAAGAGAGTTTTTTATTCCTGGCTCCACTAATCATTAATGACTTCAAATATACTACTTAACTTTTCTTCTCTCTGGTTCTTGATATTGAAAATGGGGTGGTAAGAGCTGGCATGCTAAATGTTTTTTTGTGCATAAAGTTAATTGATTAACATAAATCTTGTATAACAATTCCAGATGCATGGGAGACACTAAATATTTCACAATATAAGGATGAATTTTTAAATTTTATTGATTGGTATATGATTAGTGTGATTTGATCCATAATGTATAGTTTTAATTTTCCTGCTGGTA
>JAQZBX010063426.1:0-16692 GCA_029593785.1 Cabassous unicinctus | reverse complement strand
TTGTCCCTAAACTCATGCTTTCAGCCCTCAAATCCTGACCCATTTAGCCAATGGCTCTGCTTCACAGCCACATCGATATCTACTTGAAAGTTTAGGCCCATACTGATGTTCTAATTTAGCTGTCTAAACCTGCCCAGTCCAGTGGTCCTCAGTGCATTAAACAGTGCTACAATACTCACCTCTTCCATCAGCATCACCCTCACCCAAGCCAAAGAATTGTCTCTACAGCACTAGCTCAAATATCTGCCTTCATTCATTTTTGTTTTGTTTTTGGTGAGACAAGCTTTTATTTGAAAAATTGTTTTGCAGGCAGAATTTGGATGTGTCAAAACATAAAGACTTATACTAAATTTGCTGTTGTTGACTCACCTAGGACAACTAACTAGGAGATGATGATGGACAATGTCCATCTCAAAGAACAGAGAGTATCTGCAACTACAAGCAAGATAGTTCCATCCATCTGCCCCATGGGACCTAAGCCACCTCACAATTAGAGGCAC
Organism: Cabassous unicinctus; assembly: GCA_029593785.1. Taxonomy (NCBI): domain Eukaryota; kingdom Metazoa; phylum Chordata; class Mammalia; order Cingulata; family Chlamyphoridae; genus Cabassous; species Cabassous unicinctus. The sequence goes on along the minus strand of JAQZBX010063426.1, from coordinate 16,192 downwards.
CTCACCATCCCAAAATCATCAAGATTGGGGAAAGAACAATGGACAAAAGTAGACTTCCTATTATTCTGCTATAGACTTATTGTTATTCTAGTAATGGAAGAACTTTCATCACGGATGTGGAGGCAGTGGCCACTGGAGGTTCTGAGAGGAGGGAGAGGGAAAAACAAGTGTAATATGGGGACATTTTGAGATATTGGAATTGTCCTGCATGATGTTGCAATGATGGATACAGCCCATTATATATTTTGTCATAACACACAATTGTGTGGGACAGAGTGTAAACTATAATGTAAATTATAATCCACAGTTAGTGACAATGCTTCAATATGTTTTCATCAATTGTAATAAATGTACCACAGTAATGAAGGATATTGTTAATGTGGGAAAGTGTGGAAGGGGTAGGAGCGGAGCATATGGGAATCCGTTATATTTTTTACGTTACATTTATGTAATATTATTTAAAGTTCCTTTAAAACAAACAAACAAATAAATAAATAGATAAATAAATTAAAGTAAATACTTATGTGCTTCAAAGAATTTTGTCAAGAAAGTGAAAACTCAGCCTATTAAAATATTTACTAACCATTTATCTGATAAGGGCCTAATATCCAGTATGTTTAAAGAAATCCTACATTTAAAAAATAAAGAGAAACAACCCAGTTTTAAAAAGGTCAAGTGATTTGAATAGACACTTCTCCAAAGAAGAAATACAAATTGCTATAAAGCAGATGAAAAGATGCTCAACATTACTAGATATTAAGGAAATGCAAATCAAAACTACTATGATATATCTTCTTACACCTACTAGACTGGTGGTTATCAAAAAACAAACAAACAGAGAATTACAAGTGTTGGAAAGGATGTGGAGGAAAGGAAACTGCTGGCCACTGCTGTTCAGAATGTGGAATAGTGCAGCCATTGTGGAGGACAGTTTGGCAGCTCCTCAGTAAGCTAACTATAGAAGTGTCATATGATCCAGCAATCTCACTTCTGGGTTTCTCCCCAAAAGAATTATAAGCAGGACTATGAACATATATATGCACATCAATATTCATAGCAGAATTATTCACTATTGCCAAAACTTAGAATCAAAGCTAGTGTCCATCAATAGGTGAATGGATAAGTAAAATGTGGTTTAGACAAAGGAATATTACTCAGCTGTAAGAAGGAATAAAGTTGCGACACATGGGACAACATGGATGAATCTTAAAGACCTTATGTTGAGTGAAGTAAGCAAGTCACTGAAGGACAAATATTTTATGACCTCACTGATATGACTTAAGCAAATTGAACAGACTCACAAAGCTAGAGTGTGGAAGACAGGTTATGAGGACACACACAGGAGGAGAAGATGGTGATCAGATGCTCAGTATGGGCAAAATCTATGATCAGGTGTAAGGCAGTAGTTGGGCAGTGGATGAGAGTGATAGTGGTGAAGAGATGTGATTGGTTTGACAATGCTGGGATTTGAGGGGAAGTAGGGTGGGGCTTGGGTTAGACTACCCATGGAAGTGGGGGGAGGGGAAGGCTGGAGGAAAGAACAGGTGAATTCTGGGGATTTGTATGTTGGTGTTTAAAGTTACAATGATGGGAATGGTCTTTTGGAAAATATGGTAGGAGAAGGTTACTGCTGCAGGGCATTGGACTGGGGGGATTTGTGGGATAGGGTGCACCTAGGGCATGCTTCTATGGATTATGAAAGTGTTCATCTTGTCAAAGTGTTATCTGAGTGAATGGAAACCCACAAAATAAACAAGAAAATAATAAATTACCATCATGAGGAGTTCTGCTATATTCTCCATTAGAGGGGCAGGGATCTCTTGAGGACATAAGCAGTGCCTAATTAAGAAAAATGACCAATATTTTAAGCCTTCAATATTATTGCATGCAATTCAGAATATTATTCTTTAAAAAATGAAACAGTGGTTAGCATATGTTCTTAGAGGAGGGGGAGGTTAGAATAGAATAGAAGGAACATAGGACATTGGAATTGTTCTGTATGATCTTGCAATGATGGATACAGGTCATTTTAAATTTTGTCAAAACCCATAAAAGTGTATGGTGTAAAATATAAGCCATAATGCAAACCATTGACCATGGTTAGCAGCAATGCCTCAATATTTGTAAATCAATTGTAACAAATGTCCAAACATATGTAAACTCTTATTAATATGGGAGAGTAGAAGAGGGGGAGGGTGTTTGTTATAGGGAATCCACTATATTTTCTATGTGACTTTTCTGTAATCTAAAGCTCTTTGAAGATAAAGCAAAAAAATAAAATAAAATCAGACAGTGGGGGCTTATACAGAAGAAATTGTCACTATATTTAAAAGACAACAGATCTTATGGTGATGAGAGTCACAAAGAAAAATTTTAATTTAATTTTTTAATTTTTAATTTTGCATTTTATTTATTTATTATTATTATTTTTTACTTTAATTAATTTATTTTTGGCTCTCTTTTTGTGAAGGTTTTGGATTGCAGAAGGGTCACAACTGTGGAAGGGTAGAATCACTGGTGCATGGTGTCAATAATAGGGGGATGTGTGGGGAGGGGTGCACCTAGGGAATGCCTCTATGGCATATGAATATTTGAAAATTTTCATGGGGCATTGGCTCAGTGCCTGTACACCCACACAACAGCAGAAAGAATATTGAATCCCCATTCTTGGAAGTCCAGTTACATTCTCTAATACATCAGTAGGAATCCCCTAAGAACATGGGCAGTGCCTAGTGAAGGAGCATAGACCATTACACCAGGCCCTTAATATTGACAGTTGTACTTATGAACAATTTCTTGTGAAATTGAAACTTAGCCTAGTGTTATATATTGCTTAAGAGTTACCTCCTGAAGGCCTCCTTGTTACTCAAATGTGGCCTTTCTCTAAGACAAACTCAGCCTATAAATGCAGTACATTACCCCGGCATGGAGCATGACTCCCAAGGATGAGCCTCCCTGGCATGGAGGGATATTTATCAAGTGCCATCTTGTGATTCATTTGGAAAAGACCTTGACCAAAAGGGGGAACTATTAAATACAAATGAGTTTTTATGGCTAAGAGCCTGCAAAATGAATTGCGAGGTCAATTCAGAAGTTATGCTTATGTACATCTCAGCAAGATCTCATTGACTGCCACAGTAAAAAGTGCCTCAGACAGGGGGGTTCCTGAGGGCTCTAGAGATATCACTACACTAAAAGTAGAGCAGACAATCCCAGGAATTCAGCACCATGTCAGTGGGCCTTATTTTGTAATATATACTCCCCAATATAGCAGAGTTAGACTCATTTATAACTTCCCAACACGCGGCTCTTCTGCCCCTTGTATTTGACCTGTAATTAGCACTATACTCATTAAATATCTGTCCCAGAGACTTAAATCTTCAATGTTCATATGTCAGCTGAGCCATGAATCTCAGCAGAGTTGAAACACCTACTGTCCATTTCATTGAACTCATCCAGTATAACTAACAAAAGGAGGATGATGGACAACGCCTACCCCATAAAAGAGAGAGAGTATCCACAGCTCAAGCAAGACAGTTCCATCCCTCTGTCCCATCAGATCTAAGACCCTCTCAATCAGAGACAGAGTGGGCTTCACCAACCTCAAATCCTCAAGATTGAGGAATGAACAAATATAAGGGGGTATGCAACTATGAACTAAATAGATTTATTATTATTCTATCAATAGAAGAATTAGTATCATTGTTATAAAGTCAGTGGCCACCAGAGTTTCTGAGGGGAAGGCGAGGGAAGAATAGATATAACATTTGACATTTGGAAGATATTGGACATTGCAATCATGGATGCAGGCCTTTATACATTTTATCAAAACCTATAAAATTGTGTCGGCGAAGCGTAATCTACAATGGTGAGAGGCAATGCTTCAATATGTGTTCATCAATTGTAACAAATCTACCACACTAATGAAAGATGTTGCTAATAGGGGAAACTGTGGGAGGGGAAGAGTATGGGTTATGTGGGAATCCCCTATATTTTTTATGTAACATTTATGTCATCTAAAACTTCTTTAAAAATAAAAGAAAAAAAAGAAGAAGAAAGGGACTAATAAATGGTTAAGCTTTCCTTTTTTATCTTAATGAAGTTAATCTAACTTCATTGAATGCTCTGGTATAATTTTATATCCCTTGTTAAAACAGTGTCTCTAGCTACCCTCTATTGTTCCTGGTCTGTGACAGTTTGAGATTATTTTTGTGAATCCCAAAAAGGGAAAGATTATGTTTCTAAATTAATCTATTCCTCTTGGTATGATACCTTTGATTATATGGGATTTAGTTAAGGTGTCCTTGATTAGATTACCTCTTATAATTGCTTTCAGGGCTTTCTTTGATTCTACTATATCAGTAGGCCGTGACTCAGGTTGAGTCACCACCCCCTTGGTTCATCTGATATAAAATGGAAATTCACTAAAGATAGACACACAGGAAGGGAGAGAGCTCTGTCATTTTTGATCCTGGGGCTTTGAGGAGAGATGAGCCTTTTGCCTGATAGTTTGCAGCTTACCTTGGGAAGAGAACAGAACAGCTGAGACTGATATAGAAGGCCCAGAAATAAATGAGCCCTATGTCAGGAGAGAGAGGAAGCCCTAAGAGAGAAGACCTATGCCAGCCTACAGCTGAGACTGGGAAAAAGTTGGACCCCTGAAGCCTCAGAAGAAAAGGCTGAAATCTAGCAGAGATTACTTGCCATATTGCTTCAACACGTGGCAGCTGATGGTGGGAAATTACCTCTTATGGTAACTTGAGTTGGGCTTTCCACAGCCATGGGACTGTAAGCTTTTATCCCAAATAAATACCCTTTATAAATTCAATAGATTTCTGGTACTTTGCATTGGCACCCCTTTGGCAGACTGATGCCTGGTCCTTACATGTCCCCCCAAGATCCTGTAGAACCAGCCTCTTCACTCCAGCTCTAACCTCATGTCATCTCTCCACTTTTCTCACCAAGACCTCCCAATCTAACACCTACTCAACAGGGTTATCATCTTCCTGCTACTTCACAAACCCGGTAAATTACATTTGGTGTCAAGGCCTTTACCTAGCCACTCTGCTAAAGCATCAGTGCCCAGATGTTTTAATGCCTGTCTCCCTTGTTACACTCAAGGGTTTGTCCAAATGTTACCACATCAAAAAAACTCATTGTAATATTGAGTGTTACCATTAATCACCTGGCCAAAAATAATTTCTAAAATCATTCTCCATTACCTCACCCTGCCTATATTTTTATTCATTGTACCTATTAACACTCAATATTAAAATGCATATTTGTTAATTATTGTCTTTATTTGACACTAGAATATAATCTCTATGATGATAGATTATTTGTTTCACGATTATGATAGCAAAATACTGGCTAGTCCATAATTGGAAATGAATAAATTTTTGAATGAATAAATGTATGAAAGAAGAGATCATTTAACATTTGAAGTTAGTTTCTTTTTATATATATATTTTTAAAAAGGTATTTAGATTACATAAATGTTACATAAAAATATAGGGGATTCCCATATGCCCCGCTTCCTACACCTCCCACATATTCCCACAGTAACAACATCTTTCATTTGTGTGGTACATTCGTAACAATTGAAGAAAACATTTTAGAGCTTTACCGCTAAGCATGGATGATGGTTTACATTGTAGTTTACACTCTTTCCTGCACAATTTCGTAGGTTACGGCAAGATATGTAGTAGTCCGTATCTATCATTGATGAGCCTCCCTGGCACCAAAGGATTATTAACAAGCACTGGCTGTTGATACAACTGGAAAACGACCTTGAATAAAAGGAGGAAAAGTTAAAGACAAATGAGTGTTTATGGCTAAAAGACTTCAAAGTGAGTCGGGAGGTCATCAGAGAGGTAACGCTTATGCATGTCTCAGCAAGATCTCATAGAAGGCCTATGGTAGATAATACCCCAAATAATGAGGATCCTGAGGGCTCTGGAGACACCCAGTACCTACGGCCATGGCAGATAGCTCCAGAGCTTGGTGCCTTGCTAGTGGCCCTACTTTGGAGTTTGTGCTCCCGAGTGTGACAGAGTTGGACTCAGTTGTGACTTCTCTACACATGCCTCTTCTGTCCCTTCTATTTGAACCTATAGTTGGTACTGGAATTGGTAGGTATACGTCCAAGAGACTTTAATTCCTGGGCTGTCCATGTGCCAGCTGGGCCCTGAAATTCAACAGAGTTGCAATAAATACTTTCCAGTTCATTGGACTCACCCAGGACAACTAACAAGATGATGATGGACAACGACCAGCCCAGAAACTGAGAGAGTCTACAACTGCAAGCAAGAGAGTCCCATCCATCTGCCCCATGGGATCAAAGCCTTCTCTCAATTAGAGGTGGAGTGGGCAACACCATCGCAGAATCCTCAGGATTGAGGAACGAACTATGGACTTAAGTAGACTTTCTGGTATTGTACTATAGAATTATTGTGATTCTAGTAATGGAAGAAACTCTATCATTTATGTGGAGCCAGTGGCCAATAGAGGTTTTGAGGGCAGGGAGGAAAATACAGGTGAAATATGGGGGTATTTTGGTGACTTGGGAATTTTCCTGAATGACATTACAATGACAGATACGGGCCATTACATACCTTTTGAAAGCAGTCATGTTAGAAATACAAGGTATACTACATCACCAAATAAATATCTACTGTACTAAAGTTAATGTACAAAATAAACTTTATACTCATTCACTGTAAAATGTTAAAGTGATAGCTTTAATGATCCTAAAATTGTGTGAGTACATTCTAAGTACAGAAGTAATGGAATAAACAATAAAAATTAATATTTTAAACAAAATATTTTTCAAATTAGAGGGGCATAAAATATCAAAACTTGAAAAACTAGAAATATTTCTTTCCATTTGTTACCATTGTTAACATGTAATTTTCAAGAATATATAAAAAAAGAAAAGTTCCCAACAGAAAAATGTGTAAAAGATAAAAACATTTCATAAAAGCAGTTATATATATATACATGAAAAGTCATGTCCAGAAAGACAACATAAATAATGATGTACTTAAAAAATTTTCAAAGATGGAAGAACAAATAAAGTTCAATGCTATTTCAGATGAAGTTTGACATTGTAGCACATTTTACGGAGGCTTTTGGAAATACAATTCAGTGTTATGTACTAAGATACTAGAAAAGTTTTTTATCCTTGCCATAAGTTATCTTTGGGAAAAATACATCCAGAAAGTGATTTTTATATAAATATTTTTATTTCAGCATAATTTCTAATTTTGAGATTTAATTAAAATGTAAATATCATATAATGGGGAGGACTGTATTTAATTTGATATAATATTAAACTCAGTTGTCTCTTTACAGTAGTATAAACACACTTTAATCATTTCAAACACAGGGAATTTAATGTGGAAGAGTGTTTAAAACCTCAACAGAGGTTTTAAAATGTCTGAAAGAGAAAGCTAGAGAAGCAAGGGAAAGGAGTGTTATTATTCAAAGAGTGGTCACTTTGGAGCCCCACATGTCTCTCATTGCTGAGCTGATGTGGATGCTACACCTCCTAGGCCTGTTACTGGAACCCACCCATTTTGAAGGCAGTCTCCAAGACATCCCATTTTGCAAAACTGCAGCTCAATCTGCCTTTGGATTGCTAGGCCCTATATGTCCTACATGGTCCCCTTTGAACAGAGCTGCATTGGTATTTGCCAAAGCCCATCTCCAGAAGCAGCAAAAGCAGAACAAATTTGTTTCTTCCACCTGCCCTCCAGTATCTTCCCAGTGCCTCACACTCTCAGAGCTTTACAATAAACTATTTGGCAAAGAACTGAGGAAATACTGACTGCAGGTTGAAACTTTTGTGCTTCAGCTGAGGCTGCAGCATACAAGGGTATTCCTGACCCAGTAAAAACAACATTGTACAAAAACTATCATGAAAAACTATGATATCAGATACATTTAACTCAGTCGGGAAAATGAATAAATGGATCCAAAATATACAAAAAGATAAAACTTAAGGTAGATTTTCACTGCAATTTCCATGAGGGTGAGGAGCTGCTTCTATCCTGTTCCCTCTTTTATCCCAAGAACATGCAGTGGGATGTGGTAGGCACTAAGTGAATATTTTTAGACAAGATATCAAAGAGTGTTCTTGTCTGGATGATTATATTATTGTTGGTTTAATACTTTTTTGAGTTCAAATTTTGATTTTTAAACTTTTCTAAAATTAACATATTAACATGGAATAAAAGCACAATGGGAATTAAATGAAAAACAAAACAATATAGATTGTGAGTGATAGAAGAAAGATGATGTACAATAACATAATGAAAAGTGACAGAGAAGAATATGTGTAGTAGATAACTAACTTCTTGTCTTGACCAGAGTCCTGATAAGGTGTGGTGAGTTCAACATGCTAATTGAACTCAGAATTTCAGTTTCATAGCTGTTAAGGATGATAAGAAAATAGTATCTCACAAAAATTTTGAGAAGATTAAGTGAGGATATATATATATATACACACACACATATAAATGTGCATGTTTATATGAATACAAATATACATACCTGTATATGAAAATATTGATAAAGTGAAAAATACTGCATATGAACTAAAATATTTGTAGATAAGATTTTATTGATGATGTTGAGATTTGAAATTATTTTCAATATTGGTTAAGATTCCAGTGGCATTGATTTTAACAATAAAAGGAGATAAAGAAAGGTTTGATATTACTGAGAGCCTCCTTGTTGCTCAAACAAGGTCTCTCTCTAAGTTGAACTCAGCATATAAATGCAATAACTTCCCCCAAGTGTGGGACATGATTCCCAGTGATATGCCTCCCTGGCACTAAGGGAATACTACCAAGGATGAACTAGCAATGCAGCTGGAAAAAGACCTTGACCAAAAGGAGGATTAGGTAAAGACAAATGAGTTTATATGGCTAAAAGACTTCAAAGTGTGTCAGGATGTCCTTCCAGAAATTACGCTTATGCACATCTCAGCAGGATCTCATTGACTGCCATATTAGATACTACCCCAAATATCTGGGCTCCAGAGGGCTCTGGAGACACCCAGGCACTATGGTCAGGGCAGAGAGCTCATGAGTATAGTGCCTTGCCAGTGGGCCCTACTTTGGGGTTTGTGCTCCCCAGTGTGAAAAAATTGGACTCAGTTGTGTTTTGGACTCAGTTGTGGTTCTTCTGTCCCTTCTATTTGAACCTATAGTTGTTGCTGGAATTGGTAGGTGTATGTCCAAGAGACTTGAATCTTTGGGCTGTCCATGTGCCTGCTGGGCTCTGAGCCTCCACAGATTTGCAACACTTACTCTCCAGTTCTTTTGACTCACCCAGGACAGCTACCAAGGAGGTGATGATGGACAACAACCATACCAAGGAACCGAGAGCATCTACATCTACAACTGCAAGCAAGAAAGTCCCATCCATTGGCCATATGGGACTGAAGCCCCCTCTCAATTAAGGTTGGAGTGGGCACGACTATCCCAGAATCCTCAAGATTGGGCAATGAACTATGGATTAGAGTGTACTTATTGATATACACTTACTGTGATTCTAGCAGTGGAAAAACTTATATTATTGATGTGGAGGCAGTGGCCAATGGAGGTTCTGAGGTCAGGGAGAGGGAAAACAGGTGTAACACAGGGGCATTTTTGGGACTTGGGAATTGTCCTGAATGACATCACAATTTGTACAAGCCATTATATATCTTGCCATAACCTACAGAATTGTGTGGGAGAGGGTGTAAACTACAATGCAAATTATAATCCATGCTTAGTGGCAAAGTTCAAAAATGTGTTCATCAATTGCAATGAATGTACCACACTAATGAAGGATGTTGTTAATGTGGGTAAATGTGGGTGGTGTGGGGAGCAGGGCATATGGGAATCCCCTAAATTTTTCATGCACCATTTGTGTAATCTAAATATCTTTTAAAAATTGAAAAAAAGAAAGGCTTGAGTTGAAAACCAGAAAAGTGCAATGGACATATCTATTAAGGATTTATCCATCTCAATTGCTTTCTGCTTCAAACGTCCAGAGGGAATGTATCAATTGAAAACTTTTATCTACTACCCTATTGAGCAGAGAGGACAGATGATGTCACTTTCCTCCTTTTTCTTCTATACTTAACTGTAACCACACTCAATTTGAGCATCTGGATGAGGCTCACAGCCTCATGTGGGTTATTGTCAATATCTCCTCCATATTTCACTTTTATTTATTTTTAAGGACAAAACCACTTAACTGCAGCCACACTCCATTTGTTCATCCAGATGAGGCTCACAGCTTCATGTGGGTTATTGACAATATCTCATCCATTTTTACCTGTGATCTACTTTTAAAGTGAATAGCAAATGTATTTTCTTCTTTGAATCTCTTTATATAACAATTATTTACCATAACATATAAGGAAATGGGTTTTCAATTTCCAATTATTTATGGACAAATGAATATATATTCTTATATTTTTTGATGATGTGGTTATTTTTCCAAGACTAAAATTTTCCAGAGTCAGAACAACTTATGCTATTTCAAGTGGAGCTATTGCTGATGGTTTAAAAAAAAACACAGGAAACAAAAGTCTGGATAATATTGATGTTTACCTGAATGAATTGACATTGGCATCCTTAAGACCTAAATTGAAGACTACAGAGGTAAGATCCTGTCCCTGAAAGAACCAAGTCGGTGATACAGGTTCTGGACCCTACACCTGGATGAAATTTGAATCCTCCATAAGCTAGTTGAGTGACCTCAGTCTGAGCAACTGAGAACTTGGATTTTCTAATCTGCAAAAGGAGAAATAAAGTAAGAGTCAATACATCACAGACTTTTTAGGTAGTGTAATTGTAGTAAAAGTAATGGGAAAATTTTGACATGTAACAAGCTCCAATTAAAGCTTTGGACTTGTAATTATTATACTATTACAGCATTATTGATGGTCTTTAGTTAAGTACCCACTAAGCTGTTGACAGTAAACACAAACAACTGAATTATGAAGAATAGTGATCAGGTAGGCCAGTTACTGGCTGTGGTCCAGACATGGCATTCTGTCATCTGTCTGGAGTCCAGGGTTGACTATTAAATAGGCTTCATGACAGTGGCCTCAAAACAAATGATGCAGAGATATCTCAGCACCAACCCCCTTGCCCCCTGGTGTTCTTCCCTACATCCCATTTCTTCCTACATTTTGCAGAGAGCTCTGAGGTCTCAATTAAAACCAGTCACTGCAGCTATCCTGCTTTCAATCACAGATATAGACTAGAGCAGCAGGTGTGTTTTGCAGTTTATCATACTGTTGAAACTGTGCTCCAAGTCTAGTTTCCATCTTCAAATGAGGGCGATATTTCTTAGAAAGATTTTATTCAGTTTATGTATCATATCAGAGATAATGTGGATATATTTTTCATGATATTAAATTCATTTTAAGTGTTACCTATTGCATTAGCACACCAGAACATAGGACTGTTAATGAGCTAAATATCATAATTAGTCATTAATTCTTACAAGTACTGTATAAAATGTATTAGGAACTGTTCCAAATTCATCCTCAAATATCCCTGCATCCCCACCACTTCCCCCAAAGAGGAGCTGTATTGCCTTTTTGTTGTTAAGGACTTTTATGATAAACAATTAATATTTGGGAAATCAATAAATTGCACAGAATGAATCTCCTTAGAAAATGTGGAAGATTATATATATGATTCTATTCATAAATTCTATTTGATCTATTTCTTTTTCTTATTTATTTTGTAGTCTATTTCAATTCTACTTTAAAGCACATTTATATTTTTTCTTGGAATAGACCCACTGTGTCTTTAAATGTAATCAAGTTTACATTAATCTTTAAATTGTATTCAGGGTCTGACACAGTGACAGACTGTAAGCAGTAACAGAGAGCAGGAAAGCAGTGAAATGGAGTGAGAGATATCTCAGTGTTGTTCATCTTCCCTCTCTGCATCCCAGTTTCCATGAAAAATTGTTTGTGGTGATTAATAAACAGTGTTTGCAAAACAACTAAAATCCTGTTGGTAAACTCAGTGAATCCCTAAATATTAGTCCCCTATTCACTGAGGTATGGAGAAAAGGTGGAAATTTATGGAGATGAAATTCAACTTAGAGAAGCATGTCCTAGACAGAAATGTAAGGGAATTCTCCATTAAGCCTAACAAGGGAGTATAAATTTTTAAAAAATGAATACATTTTACGGAACTATAAAAATGACCAATTACAAATTCTTAAATCTATGAATAAGATATTGTAACTGGAGAACTTCTATCATAAGAGAACAAGAGTGAAAACCCACTCATATAAGTTCTATATCGTAATTTGATTGGATATTAACTCACTACACTAACAGTATATGTGACTGCATATCTGTGATTAGTAATGTTCTGAATATTTTCACTAATTTACCTCTTTAATCTTCACCATACATTAAGGTTAAGCCTAATAGTCCTGGTAGATATATCAGAAGAGGTGTCAAACGTTTGGTAAGGCTTTGCTCCAAATAAGTTTTCAGTTCTTTCCTGAATGCTTTCTATATGGGATATACTTCTGAGTGTTTTAAAGGTCCCAAATGCCTCCTCAAACCAGACAGGTAAATTAAATTCAGACTCCCATCAAAAATACTTTAAAATAAGGAGTATAACATCTTGTTTTTCAGTCATTCATATCTTTTGTTTGCATCAATCCAGAATTCTATGAATTTCCAGTACTGCTGAAATACGATACTATCATCCAGTACATAATGATACATATAATAACATCAGGAAGCACATGCTCCTGAACTTTTGCAATATCAGTATACCTTACCAATCCTTAAAATTCACAGTTGTGAATTCACTCATTTTTAAACTAATTTGTTGAATTATAGGTAATGTATAATCTTATAATAAATATACCTGAGGAAATTTTGCTTACTAGTACAAATGGATAGACACCCAAACATGCACACAAACATACAAACGCTCACAGGGCATGCATGCCAGTTATGCACAACCCCATGAGTGATTCATGTAACCCCAATGTTCTCTTTTGTACTCTTAGGGGAAACTTCATAGACAATACCACATGGCTGGCCAACCATACTGGAAGATCAGCTTTCATCCTGTTGGGACTCTTCAATCTAAACACCCAGCTCTCCTTTATGTGGTCATTTTTATGATTTTCCTGATGGCCATGTCTAGAAAGGCCATCCTGATACTTCTCATACACTCTAATGTCCACCTCCACACACCCATGTACTTTTTCATTAGCCAGTTGTCTTTCATGGACTTGATGTACATTTCCATAACTGTGCCAAAGATTCTCATGGACCAGGTCATGGGTGACAATAAGATCTCAGTCCCTGAATGTGGGATCCAAATGTTCCTCTATGCGACACGGGGAGGCTCAGAATTTTTCCTTCTTGATTCCATGCCCTATGACCGGTATGTGGCCATCTGCCATCTTTGCATTACCCTGTCCTCATGAACCACAGGGTTTGTGTCCTCCTGGCATCTGGGTGTTGGTACTTGGGCTCATTGGATGGCTTTGTGCTCACTCCCATCATCATGTCCTTCCCCTTCAGCAGATCGCGGAAGATCCACCACTTCTTCTGTGAGGTCCCTGCCATAACGAAACTCTCCTGCTCTGACAACTCACTTGTGGAGACACTTATGTACCTGGGCTGTGTCCTCATGTTCCTTACCCTGTGACAGTCATTTCAAGCTCCTACGTTTTCATCATGATCACAATCCATAGGATGAAGTCAGCAGAAGGCTCACTTTCATTTTGCCACAAGTTCCTCCCATATGACTGTGGTCATCCTGTTCTATAAAGCTGCCATGTACAGCTATATGCTCCCCAGCTCCTACCACACACCACAGAAGAAGATGGTGGTATCTTTCTTTTATACCATACCCACGCCTGTACTATACCCTTTGGTCTACAGTCTTAGGAATAAGGATATAACAGGGGCTCTGAAAAAAATGAATTTGGGTCTTGTCTCTTAAGAAACCATAAAGTAATAAATTTATGTAGTAACTAATTATTTTCTTTCTCCTTACACATGAGAATTTTAGAATCATATGTCAGTGATATTCCTCAGGCTTTAGTGCTATGGTGTTGCATCTCATTGCCATAGCTGTTTTTTTTAATACTTTTTTTTTTATATATATTTCAAAAGATGCTTAGATTACATAAATGCTACACAAAAACCACAGGGATTCCTATGCTCCCTACCTCCCACACCTCCCACAACATCCCATACAAACATCTTTCATTAGTGTAGCACATCACCCACAATGGATATACACATCCTGGGGCTGTGCCACCAAGCATGGACCATAGTTCACATTGTAGACCACACTTTCTCCCACACACTTCTGCATGCTATATGCTGATGCAAAATGGCCTATATCTGTTGTTGCAATGTCACTCAGGATAATTCCCAAGTCCTGAAAAAGCCCCTGTATTACAACTGCTTTTCTGTTCCCTGCCCCGAAAGCATCCAGTGGCCACTGGCTCCACCTCACTGTTATAATTTCATTCATTGCTTGAATCACAATATATCTACAACAGAATACCATTAAGTCCACCCTAGTCCATAGCTCTTCCTCCAATCCTGAGGAGTTTGGGATTGTGATGTCCACTCCACCTCCAAGCGAGAGGGAGCTTATATCCCATGGATACAGTGGATGGGATTTTCCTGCCTGCAGCTGCAGGCTCTCTCCATTCCCTGGGATGGCCGTTGTCCATCATCATCTACTCACCAGGTGACTTGGGTGAGTCCATTGAGCTGTGTAGTAGGAGTTGCAGCTCCACCAAGATTCTAGGCACAGCTGGCACATGAGTAGGCCAGAGACTCCAGTCACTGGAAGCACACCTACAAACTCCAGCATCACATATCGGTTTGAACAGAAGGGACTGATGGGCCATGTGCAGGGAGGACTTATTTGAGTTCAACTCTGTCACTCTCAGAAGCACAGATTCCAAAGTAGAGCCCACTGATAAGACATCAATCTCTGGAGCTATCCCCCCTTATATAGGACTTGGGTGTCTCCAGAGTCCCCAGGAGCCCCTCTGTGTGGGGTGATATCAACGTTGGTATTCTATGAGATCCTACTAAGGTGTGCATAAGCATTACTTCTGGGATGACCTCCCAACTCTCTTTGAAGTCTCTTAGCCACATGAACTCATTTATCTTTACATTTTCCCCCTTTTATTCATGGTCTTTTTCCAGTCATATTGCCAGTTGGCACTTGTTAGTAATCCCTCATTGCCAGGGAGGCTCATCCCCGGGAGTCATGTCCCATGCTGGAGGGATGGCAATGCATTCATATGCTGAGTTTGGCTTAGAGAGAGACCACATTAGAGCAACAAGGAGGCGCTCAGGTGGCAACCCTTAGGCACCCCATAACAGTAGGCTAAGTTTCAATTACAAGAGCAAAGACTCATAAAGCTAGTCATCAATAACAAGGGCCAATCAGTGGACCATCCTCCTTTGCCAGACACAGACCCTGCACTTGGGGGACTGTTGCTGCTCCCCTGGAGAATTTGGCAGGCCTCTTCAGGCTGGAAATTCAGTATTCCCTCATTTATTGAGTGATCGTCTACCCACCGTGACCATGCCCCATCCCTTGATCATTTGAACAATTTTATATATCTTTCATGTATATTCAGATGAACTTCCTCCCATGAAACCCCCATCCCAGACACCACCAACCAATGGTCTTTTGCTGCCCCCATTGTAATGCTTCTGTGATCTAAACCTTCCTTGAATAAGAAGCCCATATAATAGCCAAATACAATTAATAGGAAAATGAAAATAATAATGATAAGCTTAAATGTAAGAGATAAAATACATGGAAACTCAGAAAAAAAAAACCTAAAAATAAAATAAAGTTAAAGATAGGGACATTCAAAAAATGGGAAAGAACTAAAAATTTTAAAAAAATTTAAAAATTAAAAATTAAAAAAATTTATTATTCTTATTTTTTCCTTTTATCACTGCATTATCAAGTGTCCAGTCTGTACCATGGCACCTTCCCCCTGTCACTCCCCAGTGTCTCCCAAATTTTCATTTAATTTTCAAAGTAGTTTTAGGTCACAGCAAAGTCACACACAGAATACTAGAGACTCTCATATAGCCAACCTCCTTCCCCTTTCCTCACCCCATATTAAAACCTTTTTTTTTTTTTTTTTTTTT
>JAQZBX010063425.1:0-16691 GCA_029593785.1 Cabassous unicinctus | reverse complement strand
AGTATTACAATAAGCTAGAAAAGTTCATCTATTACTAAAACATAACCACACGTACTGACAGAAACACACAAACACTACAAGATACATTAGATACAGAGAGGTGATATATCAATAGTTAAGAAGAGGGAGGGGAAGGGTGGGGAGGGGCAGGGAGGGAAGGGGAAAGAGAAATGTAGATATGGTAAGTAGATATACTAAGGGAAATGTTTTGCTAGGTAGAATACCTGGCCTTGAACTGAGCATGAAATCAACTTTTATTATCCTAAGGAATGCAATTATTATTTTAAAATTAGTAATACAGTAAATAACAAAGTAGGATAAATGATAAACATCTAAAAATCTGAAACCCATAGGTAATTTTTTCAGGCTAATTTCAAGATTATATAAAATTATTGTGGAGGGCTGAGGGAGGAGCCAGCAAGAGTGCCAGGGATTCTTCTAAGGCTTTTAAAGCTGTGTTTTCTATTGCAAGGTATTAATAATGGATGATATATTGGGACTTTGTATTTTATGCATGATTTTTCTGTAAAACTACAACTTCTCTAATTTATACACACAGAATAAAATTTAAAAGATGAATAAAATAAAGAGACTGATAATATTAAAAAGTAGGATTTAAGACAAACCTTAATTGAAGCAAAGATGCTTATTTATAAGTAACAAGGAGATGATATAATTAAAATATAGCATTCTGGGACATTTATGGGTTGAATAACTTCATGTCAATAGATATGAAGAAAGTCTGTTTAAATTCTATCGATAAAGTGATGGGAACACAAGATTAGTGAGAAAATTTAACTCATTTTCTTGAAAAATCACAACTAAAGAAGCTGGAATATAAGGAATATGATTAATACAAATGAGGAAAGTTTTTTGAATAGAAAAAAAGGACTACACAGTATTGGTAGAAAGGGAGATTTTGAATGGAAACACATAAAGAAACCTGTTTTAAATGTCCACAAATACACTGAGGCAATTAATTGGACAATGAATGAGACATTATAATACCTCCAATTAATATATTCAAGTGGTAAAGGATGATTTTTGCATCTTTATTATGCAATGACTAAAATATATTACAGACTAAAGAGAGACAGAGAAGTGGGGGAAATTCTGTATGTGTATACATACATAATTTATACAGATATGCATAATTTCAAGCATTAAATGTTCATTTCATATGTTTGAATTTTGAGAATATAGGCAGGATTTTCCAGAATATGCAAATTTCACAAATAAAAAATTGAGTATGAAAAACTAAGACACAGAGTTTTATAGCTCAATTGTCACTTGTAAATAACAACAAAAAAAGATATCGGCAACAGAATTCTGGGCATTTACATTTTACAGGGGAAAAAGCTGAAGGATTGTGGCAAAAATGCAAAGCCATATATGTTTCAGTGGGCACCATGGTGTAGTAGATGGCTGTGAGAAGATTTTTAAGATATGCTTTATATTCAATTGGACTTAGGAGAGCAATCAATACAGAAATTATAAAATAAAAGTAGAATTGCCAAATGTGTGGGCAGGTGCATAAGGCTTTATTATGGGCTTCCACAGAATGCAAGCTAAGCACCATTTAAAAATATTATTATAAGACATTAACAACAAAGCACAACATATTAAGTCCATGCATGTGCTTATAGCTAAGACCACAGAATGAGAAAAGCAAACACCTGAAGATAAGATCCTCAAAATTTGAGATACATCATGGAAAGAGTGATGGATCACATCAATCATTGAAAGCCTGAACAGGTTGTCTGTTTGGATGGCAGAAAATAACAACCCACTCGCCAATGAGCCACCAGCTGCCTGTGTGCATAGATGTGGGGTGATGATGAGCCCATGGTGCAGAGGGTGGCAAATGGCAACATAGTGATCATAGGACATCACCACCAGGAAGGCTAGCTCTGTCATTCCAAAGAAGATAAACAGGAAACTTTGAGTAACACATGCAAGAGAGAAATTAATTTATTTCCCTTCAGAGAATTATCAATCCTTGTACAAACAGTGACTGCATGCAGCCTAGATCTATAATGTACAAATTGCCTATAAAGAAATATATTGGAGAGTGTAGATGTGGGTTGTTTAAAATGACAGTAACAGAAGATTCCCAATCAGGGCTCCCAGATAAAGCAGTAAAAAAGAGCATAACTTGCATAACTTGCAGTATTGGGAGCCTGAGATATCCATGAGGGAAAATTCTGTAATGGGAATGAGGCTGCCCATGTCTATTTCTATACTGCCATCTCCATGGGAGTCAATGTGTAAATTAAGATGATGCTAAAAACCAAAATAGAGACAATTCATGATAATGACAAATAATATGTAATTGGTATCAGTATGAGGCTTCTAACCTGGAAATCAGGATAGAGGATATACAGGATAACAAATGGCAGTCTTTGAAAACCAATGCATTGATTTGAATCTTCTTTGAACCCCAGAAATTATGTTCTTAAATTTTTTTCATTCCTGTTAGTGTGAGACCTTTTTGATTGGATTGGATTCAGTTTGGGGTCTTTGATTGGATTGCTTCAGTGAAGTTTGATCCAGGGTGGGTCTTGACCTCTTTTCTGGAGTCCTTTATAAATGGAGGACTGAAAACAGAGACACACAGAGAAAAGTGCAGAGACAGAGAAACGTGCAAGAGGCTGGAATCCGTGGAGCACAGAAGAGGCCCCAGAGAGGCTGAAAGAGACCAGGGCCAGAGGACAGAGGAAAGTTGACTGATATGACTGATCACCCACAGCTGAGTTTTAGAGACTGGCAGAGCTGCCATTATACCTTGTCCTGTGCCTGATGGCTCACAGCTGAGCTCAGGAAGAAAGCCTGGAGGGAAAGGCCTAGATCTTGGCAGAGACCAGCCACCATTGTGCCTTGCCATGTGGCAGGATTCCAAGATCACCAAGAGCTGAACTTTGCTGAGACCACAACTCTGATGATGCCTTGTTTTGGACATTAACTCAGCCTCAGGAATGTAAGATTTTAATCTAATAAATTCCCATTATAAAGTCAACCAATTTCTGGTGTTTTGCATCAGCAGCCTTTAGTAAAGTGAGACAAACAATGAATGTACATATTTTTTTGTTTGTTTTCTACCTCAAATGCGCTGATATTTAATAACTTCACTAGTAACAGGATAAAATAATATAAAAAAATGAATGCATTTAATATGATATCATGATCCAAAAACCTCCATTTTCAGTTGTGGAAAACCTAAAATTGAGGAATTATAACCTCAAAATTTTAGAATTTTTATTTTATTAGAATTTTACTTATATACAATCCTTTTGACTTTACAAAGTTATTTTATATTTTCCTTGACCATTGTAATAAATAATAATAATTTGTTCATATTGGTTATAGCTATATTAATTTCTTATGATGTGTAAAATATTTTGTGCAAATTATTTTTCTATAATATTCTTTCTTTTGCTGTTTTCTTAAAATATATTTTTGTATTTATTTAAAGATAATTTACATGTTACATAAAATATATAGGGATTCCCGTATGCCCCACTCTCCATACCTTCCACTTTTTCCCACATAAACAACATCCTTCATTAGTGTGGTACATTCATTGCAATTGAAAAACACATTTTAGGCCATTGACACTGAGTATAGATTACACTTTACATTGTAGTATATACTCTCCCACACAATTCTGTAGGATATGTGAAGATATATATTGGCCTATATCTGTCACTGCAATGTCATTCAGGACAATTCCAAAGTCCCAAAAATACCCCCATATTACACCACTTTTTCCCTCTCCTTGCCCTCAGAACCTCCAGTGGTCACTGCCTCCACATCAATATTGTAATTTCTTCCATTGCTAGAATCTCAATAAGTCTGTAAAAGAATACCAGTAAGTCCACTCTAGTCCATAGTTCATTCCTCAGTCCTGAAGATTCTGGGATGGTGATGCCCACTCCACCTCTAATTGAGAGGGGGCTTCAATCCCATACAGCTGATGGATGGGACTCTCTTGCTTGCAGCTGTAGGTTCTCTTGATTCCTTGGTATGGTGGTTGTCCATCCTCACCTCCGTGTTAGTTGTCCTGGGTGAGTCCAAAGAACTGGGGAGTAGATGTTGCAAATCCACTGAGGCTCCAGACATAGCTGGCACATGGAAAGTGCAAAGATTTAAGTCTCTTGAATGCACACCTGCCAACTTCAACAATGACTGTAGGTTCAAATAGAAAGAACAGATGAGCCATGTGTCGGGAAGCCATAACTAAGTCCAACTCTGTCACACTCAGGAGCACAAAATCCAAAATTGGGTTTAGTGACAATGCACCAAACTCTGGGATTATCTGCCCTGACCATAGTACCTGGGTGTCTTTAGAGCCCTCAGGAGCACCACTATTTGGGGGTAATATCTACTTGTCAGTCTATGAGATTCTGCTGAGACATGCGTAAGCGTTACCTCTGGGATGACCTCCTGACTCACTTTAAAGTCTCTTAGCCATATAAACTCATTTGTCTTTACCTTTTCCCCCTTTTATTCAAGGTCTTTTTCTAGTTGCATTGCTAATTGGTGCTTGGTAGTAATTCCTCGGTACCAGGGAGTCTCATGCCTGGGAGTCATGTCCCATGCTGAGGGGAAGGTAATGCATTTATATGCTTAGTTTGGCTTAGAAAGAGTCCACATTTGAGCAACAAGGAGGCTCTCAGGAGATAACTCTTAGAGACTTTGCAACACTAAGCTAAGTTTCAATTTCAAGAGCAAAAGCTCATATGCATAGTCATCAACATCAAGGGGCCATCAATAGACCATCTTCTTTAGCTAGTCATTGCCACTGTACTTGGGGGATTGTTGCTGTTACACTAGAGAATGTGGCAGAGCACTCCAGGATGAGAATTCATTATTATTTCAGTTATCATGTGAATCTCCACCCATTCTGACAATGCCCCATTAACATTTGAACACATTTATATACCTTGTATGCCCAGGGGAACTTCTTCCCATATATCCCCCATCACTGAGACCCCTCACCAATGATCCTCCCCAGCCCCAGTTGTAAACCTTCTGTGAGCCAAAGCTTCTTCAAATATGATGTCAATAAAATAGCCACATACAAGTAATAGGAAAATGAAATAATAATGATAGGTTTAATTATAAGAAATAAAATACATAAATTTTTTTTAAATAAAATAAAATTTAAAAATTGGGATATTAAAAATAATAAATATTTTTAAAATTTTAAAATATTTTTAAAATTAATTAGGAGTGGTTTCCTCTAAAATACTCATTTGGTAAAATAGAGAAAATGCTTTAAGAAGATAATTTCATAAATTTTATAAACTACCAAAACATTGTTCAAAGGTAAAGATGATATTATTGAACCAGGGTTACTTCTGATTTTTAATTCATATTTGCTTTATCAAGGTCAGGCATTAACAATTGATCACTAGAAGTCTCCTTCCCGTCTTCCATTTCTTCTTATTTAATCTTCTTCCTCAGTCTGCCAAAATTCTTATGATACGCTATGCTAAATTTATCATACTGCTTCATCTTCAAAATCCACCATGGTTGGTAGAAGCATAGCTTTGGCCATTAGAGAGATTTCAGGGTATTCTCTGTTTCTTATTACCTCAGAATATACAGAAAGTATTTATTTCACAATTTTAAAATGTGGACAATACCATTCTGAGCAGAATTGCTAATTCCACATCTATTGTTAAACAGATGATACCCAGTAGTATATTATAATGATCAGCAAGGAATGTAGCTGGTTCACAATACCTATTTAATATATTTCAGAAAGTATTCATCAGAAAAACTACAAAGATCTCTACATTTCCATTGGAGTTTAAGGACAATTTTTATATTATTTTGCTTTATAGCATTGTAACTCTCTTTTACATATAAATGTCTTAGCCATCCTTTGAAATTGAGATAAAGAAATAGCTCATTCTTGGTTGATATACATAAGGTCAAATTTTTATCTTTACATTTCCAATCTTTGGCATCTATATTTGTAAACACACACAGATCTTCATGTACCATTTGAAAGTAATTACATAGAATAAACACTAGAATCAGACACATTTATACTATCCTGTTTTCATAAATTTATCTTATGGGACAAAAATAATTAAGAATGCTACTGAGCTTGAGAAATATCACTGTTTCAGGGAATTATTCATTAGTGATATTAAACAATGGTTCTTGGAGAACTAGATATCCACATCCAAAAGATTGAGAGAAGAACACCACCTCACATCTTATACAAAAATTAACTTAAGATGGATCAATGATCTAAATATAAAAGCCAATATCATAAAGTACTTGGAAGATAATGTAGGGAAGCATCCACAAGATCTTGTATTAGGAAATGGTTTCATGAACTTTACACACAAGCATGCACAAAGACAGAAAAAATAGATTAATGGAACCTCTGCAAAATTAAAAACTTTTGCACCTCAAAGGAGTTTATCAAGAAAATGAAAAGGCAGCCTAATCAATGGGAGAAAGTATTTGTTAACCATCTCTCTGATAGGGGCCTAATATCCAGCATATATAAAGAAATCCTACACCTTGAAAATAAAAAACCAAACAACCCATCTAAAAAATGGGCAAGTGATTTGAATAGACACTTCTCCAAAGAAATACAAATGGCTAAAAAGCACATGAAAAGATGCTCAACATCACTAGCTCTTAGAGAAATGCAAATCAAAATTACAATGATATCATCTTACATCCATTAGACTTGCAGCTATTTAAAAAACAGAAGAGTACAAGTGTTGGCGAGGATATAGAAGAATGGAAACCCTTATCCAGTGCTGGTGGGAATGCAAAATGGTGCAACCATTGTGGAGGACAGTCTGGCACTTCCTCAGGAAGTTAAATCTAGAACTGCCATATGATCCAGCAATCCCATTGCTGGGTACATACCCAGAAGAATTGAAAGCAAGGGCATGAACAGATATATGCACACCAATGTTCATGGTGGCATGATTCATTATTGCCAAAATTTGAAACAACCCAAATGTCTGTCAACAGATGAATGGATAAGCAAACTCTTGTATATACATACAATGGAATATAACTTAGCTGTAAGAAGGAATGCAGTATTAACACTTGGAATAACATGAATGAATCTTGAAGACCTTCTCTTAAGTGAAGCAAGCCAGGCACTGAAGGACAAATATTCCATGACCTCAATGATATTAATTAAGCAAATTGAGCAGACTCACAGTGCTAGAGTCTCAAAGATAGATTTTCAGGAGACAGAAAGGGAGTAGAGGGTTGTGAGCTATGCCCATATGGGCAAAATCTATGATAAGGTTGAATGGTATAGTTATGCAGTGGATTAGCATGACAGTGGTGCAGTGATGCTATTGGGTTGGGCACGGCTTGTCTGTGAGGGTGGTATGGGAGGGGGGTTGCACTGTCCATGGAACTGGGGGGAGGGTTGGGTGAGGGAGCAGATGAACTCTGGGGATTTGTGGGTATGTGGTTGAAACTACAACACTTGGAATGTTCTTTTGGCAAAGCAGCATGGGAGGGTTTCTGGTTTAGGATTTTGGATGCAGGAGCCCTGCGGGACAGGGCATACCTGGGACAGCCTTCTAGGGAGTATGTGAGTGTTCATCCTGCCATAGTGCATTGTGTCATAGTGCATAGTGCATTGTGTGGAGACACAAAAAATGAATGGTAAGGTGTTTGAATCCCATCCTGGGTAGTCCTGCTATGTTCTCAAGTAAAGGGAAGGGAGTCTCCAGAGAGCATAGGCAGTGCCTAATAGAGGGAGACAGGCCAGTATGTCAGTCCAACAATGCTGTTGCAAGTAACTATGAATCTTGTTCTTCAAGTAGTGAAGCTTGGTGGTTGCCATGGGTCTTAAGAGGAAGGGAAGGGAGGAATAGAATAGATGGAACATGGGGCATTTTTGAAGCACTGGAATTGTTCTACATGTTCTTGCAATGATGGATACAGGCATGTGAACGTTCATCAATATTTATAAAAGTATATGATTCAAAATGTAAAGCATAATGTAAATCATTGACCATGTTATTAGCAGTGCTTCAATATTTGTACATCAATTGTAACAAGCATACCATCCACACATAAAATATTAATAGGGGAAAGGGGAGTAGTTGGAGGATGTCGGGTATATGAGCAACCCCTATATTCTGTACATGACATTTCTGTAACCTAAAGCTTCTTTGAAGTTAAAATAAAAAAAAAAATCACTGGGGGAATACACAGAAAAAAATGTCACTGTTTCTATAAAAGAATAGCTCTTACAATGATGAAAGAGACAATGCCAATTTTTTTTTTATTTTATTTTTTTATTATTTCAATATTTTAATTTTTTTTGTATTTTTTAAAACTGTCATTATTGCATCATTGTCTTATAAATTTTATCCAGTTATTTTGTTGGCTTCATTTTAGAAGAAGTTTTGGATCACAGAAGGGTTATATCTGTGACAGGGGAAGATCATTGGTGTAGGGTATCAGGTTGGGTGATTCACGGGAGGAAGTTCACTTGCAGCATACCTATAAGGCATATGAATGAGTTCAAGTGTTAATGGGGCATTGTCATGGTGGGTGGAGATCCACACAATAACTGAAAGAATATTGAATTTATATCCTGGGGAGCCCTGCTACATTCTCTAATAGAATGGCAAGTATCCCACGAGTAAAAAGGCAAAGCCTGGTGAAGGAAGACAGACCATTACATGAGGTCCTTGATATTGAAGATTGTACTTATGAACCTTTTCTTGTGAACTTAGCTTAGTATTATATATTGCCTAAGAGTTACCTCCTGAAAGCCTCCTTTGTGGTCAAATGCAGCCTCTCTCTAAGCCAAACTCAGATAAACATACCACCTTCCCCCATCATGGGACATGAGTCCCAGGGATGAACTTCCCTGGCACTGAAGGATTATTACCAAGCACCAACTAGAAATGCAACTGGAAACAGACCTTGTACAAAAGGGAGAAAGGGTAAAGCCAAATGAGTTTATATGGCTAAGAGACTTCAGAGTGAGTCGGGTTTTTCTTTTAGAGGTTACATTTATGCACACCTCAGCAGCATCTCATTGACTGACACAGTAAATATTGCCTCAAATAGGCTCCTGAAGGCTCTGGAGACATCCAGACACTATATGCAGGTCTGACAGCTCAGGAGTTTGGCACCTTGCAAATGGGCTCTACTTTGGAATTTATGCTCCCCAGTGTGACAGAGTTGGCCTCAGTTGTGGTTTCCCTACACATAGCTTTTCTACCCCTTCTATTTAAACCTTTAGTTAGTACCAGAGTTGATAGGTATATGTCCAAGAGACTTAAACTTTGGGCTTTCCATGTGCCATTTGGACCATTAATCTAAACAGTGTTGCAACACCTACTGTCCAGTTCATTGGAATCACACAGGACAACGAACAAGGAAATAATGATGGACTAGAGCCATCCCAGGAAACAGAGAGAGTCTACAATTGCAAGCAAGATAGTCCCGTCCATCTGCCAGATGGGATCTATGCCCCCTTTCAATTAGAAGTGCAGTGGGCATCACCATCCCAGAATCCTTAGGATTGGGGAATGAACAATGGACTAGAGTAGACTTACTGTTATTCCACTATAGACTTATTTTGATTCTAGCAATGGAAGAATTTTTGTCATTGATGTGCAGGCAATGACCACTGGAGGTTCTGGGTGGAGGGAGAAGGAAAATTAGGTGTAATATGGGAGCATTTTGGGCACATTGGAATTGTCCTGAATGACAGTGCAATGACAGATACAGGCCATTATATATCTTGTCATACCTTACAAAATTGTGTGGAAGAGAGATTAAACTATAATATAAACTGAAATCCACACTTAATAGCAATGCTCCAATATGTGTTCATCAATTGTAACAAATGTACCATACTAATGAAGGATGTTGTAAATGTGGGATATTGTGGGAGGTATAGGGAGTGGGGCATATGGGAATACCCCACGCTTTTAATGTAACATTTATGTAATTGAAGCATCTTTTTAAAAAATATATTAAGAACATTAAAAAAAACAAAACACATATTTATTACCTCACAGATCTGGAGTCCAGAAGTCCAGAATCAAGGTTTCAGCTAAGTTGGTGCCTACTGGAGGCTCTGAGGGAGAATATTCTCCAAGCATCTCTTCTAGGTTCTGGTGGCTTCCTGCAACACTTGGTGTTCCTTATTTGGACTGCATAACTCCAGCCTCTGCCTCCATACTCACAAAGCTGTCTCTCTGTGTCTCTTCTGTTTATAGCTCTACCCTCAGAGTCATTCTTCCTTTTTTCTTGAAGAGTAATACATAATTGGGAGTGTATTACTATATTAAGCTACTTGCTGGCTGGAAAAACCCAGAATTTTTACAGCTTTTTTAAAGAAAAATAATTTTGTCCCATTGATGTCCCACTGACAGTACTTTTGCTGCTATGGCATTCTCAAAAACTGTGTTATTTTCCCATGTTCAATAAGAGTATTCTTGCTATTAGACAAGAAGCATCTTCATGGATGTTTTTCTTGGATTACTCCAACTCTATCCTCGTTTCTGCTATTATGGTTGACTGGATCCATGTATAAACTTAATTTCTTCAACAAAAGGTTGTTCAGCCACACCTTTTGCACTCTTTCTAGAGCAAACTTTTTCAAAGGTGAGTTTCCTAATTTATCATCCTTTGTGGTCTGGATAAGCTAAGATCATCTCAGATTCACGATCATCATCATGATGATTCATGATGTTTTTTGTTTTGTTTTGTTTTCTTTAGGTTTGTTTGTTTGCTTAACCACTCATTCCTCAATTTATCTCCTTCCTTTTGTCTTTTAAAGTGTGTGGTAAGGGGGAAACAGACTGCATATTCTCTAGTCTGCACCTTGCTTGGAAATCTCCTAATCTCATTGTCTAGTTTCATCACTTACATGTTCTGCTTTCTACACAACTTTAAATTCACCTAACTGTTCTGTCCCTTTATAACAAGGACCACCCATCCTGCAGTTTTCAATACTCATTTCCTTCTAAGGTTTCATCAAAAGTAGCTTTGCAATCCATAATTACCCCAACTCTTCTATCTCATATCTTAAAATCCTTTCAGCTACTACTCACTACTCCATTCCATAGCCACTTCTACACTTTTAGGTATTTGGTGTAGCATCACCCTAGTTCCCAGTACTGAAATTGGGTTCTGAACTGATACTAATTCCAGGAAATCCAAATGTCACTGTTTCCAACATTCAGTTTAAGTGTGTATGAAGGTCAGTTGATGAAGGGAGTTTGATCTCAGATCCTTTTCAGGGTGGTTATTATTCAGGATTGGAGTGCATTATTGATATAGCAATGTTTGGCAACTGGAAGCATTGCCACATTGTTTCTCTGACCTCTGATAAGAGGGCTATTATGGTTGGAAAGGCAAAGTTGAAGGCAGTAAAACAACCTTTAGACAGAAGTATCAGCTCCTGCCTGAAGACTGGCAAGAAAAAAATCAGTGTTGCAAATCAATGGGCTGGAAAAGCAGGTATGATATTATGATGCTTTATTGAAGCAGAATTTCTTCTTCACCAAGAAACTTCTGGTTTTGTTCTTATACCATTCAACTGATTGGATAAGGCCCACCCACAATTTCAAGGATAATCTGTACTTAAATTCAGCTAATTGTAGATGTTAACCACATCCACAAAATTCCTTCACAGAAGCATCCAGATTAGTCTTTGATTAAATAATTGGGTATTATAGCCTAGGCAAGTCAATGCATAAGAATATATATATGGTTATATATATTATATATTGAAGATCATATTTACGAATGACTTCCCACCCACAAGACCAGGGGTTAAGACTTGAGCATATCTTTTCTGGGGGATCTGATTCAATCCTATATATAGTCAATAAAACATTATTCGAAAACACTACAGGAAATAATGTTTTTATTAGAGTAATTGAAAGTTTACAGGAAAATCATGCAGAAAGCACAAATTCCCATATATCCCCACACACGCAGTATTCCCTATTTTTAACATTTTGCATTAGTGTGGTAACTTTGCTACAATTAATGAAATATTATCATTTTAATTATATTAATAGCTGTTTCCACAGTTTACATAAGGGAAACAGTTTGATTGGAATCACTGTATTCAGGTTTGTCAAGAAGGCATGAACAAGAATTTAAAATGTAGGTAATAAGACTTTCTTTAAGAGGTTTTTTAAAGTGTATGTGTATTTTTTTTTTTTTTTTAGCAGTTGTGAGAACACCACAGAATTGTGACTGCTACAAGCAAGGTCTTCGAGGCTCAGGGCCCCATTGAAAGCAGCACCTCCACATCATTGCAAAAGTCCTCCTCAATCTGATAGAATAAGAGGGTTGAGCATGGGCTACACACTGGCTGCCCAACCAATAAACATCCTCACACAGCTTTGCCCTTCATTTCCTAATGTTTGGGTTCAGTTAGGAATGACATAGACATAATTTCTCCAAATTTTCTTGTCTTGGGTGTACAGGTTCCTAGAGTGAGTCATATGAAATTTACAATGAAATGTGTGATATGAGTAGTACAGTGCATAAAATAATATAAACTTTCCAAATATTAAATAAGGATATTAGTGAGATGTTGAAAGTACCCAAACTTTCTATTTTAGATAAGGGAAAATTAGAGATAATTTGAATTAGAATTTCTCAAACATTCTTTTAAAGAACTCTTTGCCCCATGGTAATTAGGATCAATTTTGAATTACCAGATTAAATAAGATTAAAAGTTTTTAACTTCAAAAACTAACAAATTTTAAATGTTAAGAAGTGTGAATCCCTAAAAATATTTAATATCATTAGGGATTATTTCAGAAAATAATATCCAGTAAAAATGTATATAAGTAATATTTTATAAATTAAATATATTACTCAAAATATAAAATGGAAAGATAATTTTATTAACTCTATAGGTGACTTCATTTTAATCTTTGTGCAAATTCTATATTTTCCAAATTAACCATTAGAAGATTATGTAACATTTCAAGAAAAATTTCCTTTTATTTCAGTTACACTTTCCATACTTTTCACTTAGTTCAGTATGGAATGAGGATTCCTCTTTAAGGAACATGATTAATTCAGCCACAAAACAAACATTGTTTCATGGAGGTTTTGCTGAATCACATTTCTCTACAGTGTGACCGTTTTGCTAGATCCACACCTTCTGATTCTCATTCTTTTGCACACTCCCACCAGGAAGGTTCACCAAGTATAGCAAAGTGATTCTCTACTAAAATATGTTACACAATTTGGAATACTGACGCTGGTAAATTATGATACTGTTTTCCTGTGACATTTAATCTTATGATGAGCAAGGGGCTCTGCAATAAAATGTAACACTGGAAAGTAAAGTAAAAAGAATGGAAATTTTGTTCTGAGATTGATCCTGTTACCCAAAGCATAACTTCTGGTATATTTTTTCTGTGGTTTGGTTTTTGGGAAGTTTTGAGTATACTCTTGTCTGGCTTTCTCCATTTTTTATATTTTTGAGAATATGAAAATCTTCCTTTGGAGTGTGCTTGCCTGAGTCAAAGCCTGGATATATTTGTATAGCTCTAATTATGTTTGAGAAATAATATCACACCTTCCTTTCTTAACCTCTCATTTTATCAAACCCATCTTCAATTTTTTTTTCAGGAGGTACCAGGGAACAAACCCAGCACCTCATACATGGGAAGCATGTGCTCAATCACTGACGGACATACACTCCCTAATGAAAATTGTTTTTCATTTGTTTGTTTGTTTATCATGTTTTTAGGAAGTACTGGAGATCGAACCTGGGACCTCGTACATGTGAAGCAGGCATTCAACCACTTGACCTACAAACTCACTGCCATCTTCAAATTTTTCCAAATTTTGTTTCTGTAAATGATTACATAATTACCTTAGAAAGTTTCTTCACTTCCAAATTGGTTCCTATAGTTTTCCATTACTGTCTACGTATTTTAAGATTCTTCAATTTATAAAACCATGAATTTATTTTTACTTGATTTTCATAATCTCTATCATGTAAGCAATATATAATTATAAAACTTTTATTTTATGTTCCATAGATTTTCTTTTTTACTTACCGTGGACCAATAAAAACTACAGCTTTTCAGATAAGCCGAATTCTCAGCTGCCATTGTCCACAGTCATCCAAGGCATTGCCGCCTGGTTAAATATGAAAAGGAAACTTTTTTTCTCTAATTTTCACTTCCTGCCAAGTATAAGTGAATACACATCACGTTAAATTTAAAGACAAATGCTCTCTTTTTCATGATTGTGGTGCCATGTTGATGTCTACATCCACAAACTCATATTATGGTCAAAAAAATTTCTCCATCGAACTTAACTGAAACCATTTCATTAATTCACAGAGCACGTTCCAGTTCATTTCTTTGCCATTTGTAGCAACAGTGATCTAGTAATTGCTCATACTTGCAAGTCTTTTTGTCTTACTCCTTCTTGTCAATGCCTTCTGGAATTCTATGGCTTTTTCTTTCAAAATCTGTAACTTTGTTTTCTTCCACTTGATCTATTCTTTAATATTCTCATTTTTAACTACTGTAAGCATTAAATAAATAGGCAAGGATCTTGAGAATAGTGAGTTTTGAAGGCAATTTTTGCTTTGGTCCTGGTCTTTTTTCCCCCCATATTTCAGAATTCTTACCCCATAGAAATTTTATATATTCAACATTGTTGAAAAATGACCCAATCTGCTGGATGGTTTCCTGATATTCCCCCCAAAATTATTTCTTTTGCTTATAGTTGAAAAATGCATGTTTGCTCATTTGTTTTTTAATCTTTTATTAATTTTGGCTAGAATTCTATTACTTATGCAAGGCTAGTGGAGAATGGAATCATGTTGCCAGCTTTCCATGTCACTAGATGTGATAAATTCTACTGAAGTATCATCATAAAGTTGGAAACTCATGGTGGAAAGCACAGCTGTAACAAAATAGAATAATGACTATATTTCTCAATGTTGTACCCGGTCTGTAATACTGCTGCTCCAACACGTGTGTCTTTCTTCCTTCTTTTATTTCTTTTTTCTCTCATTTCTTCCTTTCCTTCCTTCCTCCTTTCCTCTTTCCCTCCCTCCCTTCCTTCCTCTCTTCCTTCCTTCTTTCTTCCCTCCAACCCTTCCTCCTTTCCTAACTTCCTTTCTCTCATGAACTCTCATACCTGGTTTATTTATTCATATCTTCCCTCTTTATCTGGAGCACCTGGATGTCACTGTTTTTGTGTTCAAATTAGCTGAACTCTTCTGGCTCAGGTTGCTGAGTGGGAAGTTGCCTTAACAGCTTGGTTAACACAACAGTTAATCTACAAGCAAAGTTGAAGATGGACAGACAATATTGACATTTATAATCATTTAATTTTCACAGTTAAATCAAATCACTCAATGATGGCACAATACATGATCCATTATTATGAACTATGAATCATGATTATTAATATAAGTTGAACAGGGACAAAAAAATTATAAAATCTTTACTGTACTTTGAATTTGACATTACTAAAAATGTTGCTTTCAGCCCCTGTATTATGGATCACCATATTGGCCTTATACTTTTCTCCCACCCTTACACACCCACTACTGAAATATGTGATCTCTCTCATATAGATATATGTTCACACACAATAGTTCACACACAAATAAACCCTGACACTTAACACCACAAGTCGATACAAACATGTACACCCAAGCTTGCCCTTTTTCCATGTTAGAGGGGAACAACTTACTGGACCTTTAATCTTTTCACTTATTTAACCAGTTAACTCATCTGAAGGGTCAAACTGTGTTTGAAGTCCAAGACTCAAGTTTAAACCTCTAAAAATGTTGCTTTCATCTGTACACATGAGCATGCATTGAGCCTAAATGAAGAAACATCTTTGCTATTATGATCTCATTAAACTGCTGGGAGGATTATGCTGTCATTACATGGGCAGAATCTTTCCCATAATCAATCCTTAGGCAAATTGACTCCTCTCTACTTTGTCTTCCCTAATTGTACTTTCATGTCCATTTGTCTTTTTTCTTATGGTTTCCAGTAATAGACTTGTTTGCAAAACTGTTTAATTAATCTATATCCATGTATTGTCAATAATCATTCTACATTTATTTTTAGTATGGAGCAAAAAAAAAATTGCTCAACTAAAATTGAGATTGAATTAATCAGATATTTACTCAATTGAGTTAGACTCTTAAAGCAAAGTCATTTGTTTCTCAAAGGTATTTAACAGGTAATATAATAAATTGAACTAAACCAATATATTTTCTCTTACTTATATGAGTCTGGAAATGTAACAAATATTGAGGATTACTAGAAAATAGACAAATTTTTTGGTCTAGGGAGTTATCATTTAGAGGTGGCTAAACAATGAAACTGAGATATAATGCAGGATGGTGACACCTGGAATAATTTTATTCAGTTGTACTATTACATTTGCATTTAACCATAGATACTGGTTTATAACTAATTTGCCTGATATTATTTAAAGATATTCTGTGTCAATATCTCATTAATTTTAAATGATAACTGAAAAAATGTATTGGTTTTATAGCACATATGTTGCTTCTAGATTCACTTGATTGCTACTGCAATCTCCACAGTAAAATTAAATTGCTTTTTGACTGTTAGGCAATAGAGAAAGATTAATTACAGTCACAGAAAACTAATTTACAGTTACCAAGGAACTTTTTTTTTTTT
>JAQZBX010063424.1:0-16693 GCA_029593785.1 Cabassous unicinctus | reverse complement strand
GGGTTCAGTTCCCGGTGCCTCCTAAAAAGAAGACAAGCAGACACAGAGAGCACACAATGAACAGAAACAGAGAGCAGACAGCAAACGCAAACAATGGGGTGGAGGCAAATAAATAAATAAAATAAATCTTAGAAAAAAGTGTTTGAGGAAGAAATAAGCCATAGTACATAATATGCCTGGCTCAGTGCCCAGCTCATTGTACCCAACAAAGGTGAGCTCTCAATGCTACCTATTGGTGTTGTTAAGCTTGTTACCATCTGCTTCTTCGCAAAACATTGTACATATTAAATGTCTGATAAATGCTACTAAAAAAGAAATGATGTACTTTCTTAGATGATAAGTTTCTGTTTTGCCAAAAGAAAGCACTTATCCAAAAACAAATCACCAAACACAGCATCAATAAATGTTTGTTGACTGAATAAAGAGCCATATATAAGAAGACGTCATTCCAATGTATCTGTATTTTTAGCTATTATACCTGAAATGCTTCATTTCCTAAGTATGAATTAAGATTATAAAGACAAATAAAAAACAAATGGAGTATTTTAATGCTTGAACCTAACTATTCTGAAAAGGATTCTACACCTAAGGCAACCCACACAAAGAAATTAAAACAGGCGTAGAAAAATAAAAATTACCCAGGCTGGACATCTCTAAGAGAGTTTTGTGATTTTTTTTTTTAAGTTTTCCTTTGTTATTCTTAAAAGACAAGGATTTTTTTCTTGTGAGAAAAATTTAATCGATAGGAGGAAATCCCAGTGTTATTCATATTATGTCTTACTTTGGGCAAAAGTCATGGCCTTCGCAACCAATAACAATAGAAACTTTTATTAAAACAGCACAGGCCTTTCAAAATCAAAAACTTTAAGGGCCATTGGATTTCAGGGAATGAAATAGCTGAAAAGTTACGACATTCATCGCATTTCAAGCTGAGTGTGTAAATAATAAAGGTCGAACTCAGAAAACAAGGCTGATAATTCCATAGTGACCAACCAGGCTCCAGTTCCCATCATTTATTCATATGTTGATAGACATCCCCAGGAAGCCTGGGAAAATAACAGAAGTAACTCAACTTCCCCCAAGAGAAAAGGCCTCATTTTTCCTTGGCAGATTCATTCCTAATCACAGAGCAGGAAACCATTATTAACATCTGGAGATTCAAAAAGAGCCACTGAATTATTAGAAAAAATGTTTCAAATCATGGACCTAAAACTCAAATGATCTACAACGCGTACGATGCTTTTTTCTTCCTTAAGTCAAGAAGATAAATGGAGAAATTCTTTATATTTCAACTTCCATTACACATTTGTTTTTAATCTGGAAAAATTCATGTCTGCCTACTGTACCTCCATATCAAAGACCCATATGTCAGCATTGGCTTCTGTTCCTCCCACCAAGAGTTTCTGTTGAGAATACAATTTTTAGAGTGAGATTACTGCAGAAATTAATTGGTTCAAAACAGTCACAAGTCAGATACTAATATGGGGTTAGATTGTCTAGTGTAGTTAGATGCAGTTAGAAGAATAATTAGGCAGATCAAATGTTTCCATATCTATCACCTTCCTCCTTGAAATAATTTCTAAAAATCAATTGTCATGACTTGTTACAAATACATGCAGACATTATAATGCTCTTTGCCAAATCTCAGCCAAGTCCTCAAAATTATTGGAAGGAAGGTACTATTCACTCAGTTCGGTCAAGATGGTACTTTAGTTGGTGACACTTGATAAACATAGGCCAGTCCTCTTTTTAAAATCCTCTGGTGGCTTTTTCCCATTGCTCTCAGGACAAAAGATGAAATTCCCACCAGGGCCCACAAGGCTCTGCTTGCAGGCCCAAGTGAAAAAGTGTTTTTGAATCCCCCCTGCTGGGATGAATAGAAGTTCACAAGCAACTTCTATTTAGGCAAGGCCCATTCCCAACCTCTTCTCCTCCTGCTGCGCACCCACCACCGCCCACCCCATCACCTGCTCCAGGCCGCTCTCCGACCACGCTGCACATCTCTAGCCGCCCTGAACTAAGTGCTCTTTGTGTCTGTTTTTCCTGGCAAAATCCTACTCAATTTTTAAGTCTCAGCATAAGAGTCACTTCCTCAAGGTAACTGTCCAGCTCTGCCTCTTAACACACTCACAGACTCTACAAGCCTCCTCCATCACACCCACCGAAACAAGAGGTAAATAGTTACTGAAGTCATCTCCCCTTTAAGCCTCATAAATGCAGAGGCTGGGTCTGTTTCACTACTACTACATCCCCCAAAGCCTAAAAGAGAATCTATAGGTAGGTTCTCAAATAGCCTTGCTTCATTGTAAAGAGGGTTCTTAATAAGGCAAAACTCCTCCTAACCAACCTTTTCTTTCAGGCAAAATTCAGGGAAGTGAATATGAAGGGATATTTTAGAGGGAAAAAAAATCTTTGCAGGGTGCTGGATGTAAGACAGAGTTGAAGATGCTGGGGTTTTAGGTTGGTTGCAGATATAGGAGGACAGCCCTTCACCTGGCGGTTGTGTGGCCTGGTCAAAAATACAGATGGAGGCCCAAAACTGTCAGTCTAAATATTTATCAGTTTTAAAACCAATCTAACAAATAGCTAAATAAAATATATTCTGAACTCCTACCTTGACAAATAGACCTTCATAATAAACTGGAAGTCCATGTATTCAAACAGGGTAAAATATGAAGACTTTAATCCAGTTGGGGTTTCTGCACAAAAATCCCCCCACTTTAAAACTCTTGAGTGGGACAGAACCATTGTCTTCATCTTATAAATATATATATGTATATATGTGTATGTGTATATATATGTGTATATATATGTGTATATACGTAATATATATAATAATAACTATATTATTAGACAGGCTTCCCACTGTTGTGAAAAAAAAAAGACTAATATTTATAAGATGCTCCGAATCCAGTTTTACTGAACTGTGAAATCAGTATGTCTACAAATGAATGTTTCTGCTTATAAAGAAATTGCTGCTCTTACTTAATCATCTTTCCCCTTTCACACGTATCCCAAGAAAAAAAATCATGCTATGTTTCTCCTTTGATTATTTTTCAACTCTGTATTTCATCTTCGGTGTCCCCAAAGAGTGATATTATATAAGGGTCTTCAGGTCACAGCCAGTTATTAACAGTGTGCTTCACTGTGATAACAATGAGCATTTTGCAGATTGTTGTGATGTGAGGGCCCTGCAAAATGAAGGATATTTACAGTGTAATATAGGTATATGTTTTAGGAAATAGATATCATTCTGAAGCCTTGTGTTCCCATTTGTTCCCATTTTCCTTTTGTCTAACACTGTCTGTGCAGAGATTGTTCATCTTCGTTTCTGGCAGTGACTTTAACAATGGCCTTTCTCACCCTGTCAAGTAATTACCATAATCTTCAATGCTCTGTAAAGAACTTTAATATATAACTTATAACTCAACTTAAAGGGATCCATGAATCCTTTGGAAAAGTGAAGCAACCTGTCGTAACATGAATAATACTGTCTGTACTTGCCTGTACAATTCTGATTTTCCTGCATGCCATATGATCAAAATCCGGAGAAGGGGTTACCCAGGCTTCTTTTTGCTCACCTGGTGCTGCACTTACTAACTGCTTTCTTTGTGAAGACAAACATACACACACAAATGAACCTGGAAGGATCAGCCCTTCCAAGGGTTTGACTAAAAGCAGTACAGTTATCCCTTCCAAATAATGCGGGTGAGGGGCACAGCGCCCCTGCGATCTGCGTAAAATTTTTTGGTCCCCCCTTCCATACCAGAGAAGAAGTCTGATTTTTTTCTTTTTCTTTTATGGGATGTTTACAGTATGTTATTATAAAATCTGGGTTAAGTAATTAGTCTAAGGCAATATTATACAATACTAAACATGTATTTTATGCATTTCTGATTTCTAAACGTTTTCTGTGTCATCGGCTAGCCTTCATGTGTCATCTGTGGCTTCGGCAAAAATCCCCAAAAGAATTCCCATCTAATTTTTTATGCTGACTGGCGATATATCGAAACCACAATGGGGAAAGGAAAGTCGCGATGGGGAAGGGATAACCGTAATTGCTTTGACTGTTAATTGATCTATGTCAATGTGTACTCTGCCCCTTGTACCTTCTACCTCTACCCCTTTTACCTTCATAATTTCAATCCTCTTTAAATTTTTCTGAAGTGGCTTCCCAGGCTGAAACTTGTAGTATAACCAATAATAGAGGGGAAAAGGGTAAAATTCCAAGGTAAAATGTATTAAACACAGACATATTTTTCAGCTTCTCCCTTTGGCTCCACCTCCAGTAGAATTAATGCCTAATGATTCCAGGAAGTAAAAAGCAATTAAATTTCACTTGGTGTAAAGTTGAAGAAATTGTCCCATGAGAAAAGAATGTTTCTTTGCCACATTCCATAGGTGGCAATAAACAGGCTAATTTCTCTGGTTTTGATATAGTAAGCACAAGCTTTCACAGAGCTCAGGTTGATTTCATTTTAAAAAGTTGAATTTATGGGGCAGAGGATTGAAAGGTTTGTACTGACATGTTTAAAACCCTCTTTTAAAAAGTGGCATATTGCATCGTTCCATTTAAGTGTTCACACCGCAGACTGAAACATAATCTGTTTACTGAAAAAACAACTTTTTATTGCCCTGTGAATAATTTCCCATTGAAAAAGAAAACAATGTACAGTATTTTAGTGCTTTGTGAAACATCTGGAAATTTTTCTTCAGTTGTTAGAGCTATTAAGAATTTGCATCCCCATTCAAACAACTGATTTTTTTATTTAATACAGAACAACTTCAAACATGCTATTGAACAAACTTAAATATGCGCCCCAAAAGCAACAGTTTCCAAAGGCCTACTGAGGGCACTCGGAGAAACACAGCAACAAACAAACCCACCACAAGGCGAGTCTAGTTCCACTGAGGGCCCATTAGGGAAGTTTTGCTTCTTTGTCCTCTTTTCTGAACACAGTGTAAAGTGAATGGTATTAGTTAGGGTTATGCCAGCTGCTCTAACAAATAAACCTCAAATCTGAGCGGCTTACCAGAGTAGAAGTTGTTTCTGGCTCACCTACCAGGCTGTCTTCCACGTGGAGAAGCAGGGACCTGGACCTCGGACCTCTTCTATCTCCGACCCTGCCATCTTCAACAGGTAGCCTCGCAGCGAGGGGCGAGAGCATGGAGATGTCCCTGGGTCGGGATTGGACTGGCCTTGGAGGTGGCGCCCATCAGGCCTGCTCACACTCCATTGGCTAGTTCTCAATCACGTGATCAAACTAGCCGCAAGCGGGGCGGGGACTGCAGACTAGTCCCAGGAAGAAGAAAAAGGGTTTGGCAAATAGCCAGCCTGTAGGTCCCAGCCAGCACTTCACAAGATTAAAACTTTCCCCAAATTCCTGCATATGCAGAGCTCAGTATTCATTTCTCCATTTCCTACTGTGGGCTTTATGCAAAACACTTAAGATACCCGGGAATTTCTGAGGTGGGTAGAGGTTCAGGAAAGACATTTGACTTTTAGACACTCTTCCCTGACAGCAGCGCCTAAGCCTGTACCCTAATTTATGAAAGTTGTGAAATGGGACTCATCATGGATACAGGTCTCTCACAGAGGGCCTACAACAAGTGAAAAATTTTGAGCTTTGGAAAAGAGTGCAAGCTTTGGTGTAAAAAAAAAAAAAAAATTGGGTTTGAATTAGCAGCACCACTCAGAACTCCTGTGAGACCTTGGGCAACGTAAATAATCTTTCTCAGCCTAAATTTCCTCCCCTGTAAAGAAGGAATTACAATGGTTACTCTTGAGGGTTGAGATGATTGAAAGATTCAGGTGTGCAGGCACTTAGTACAGTGCCTAGCACTGGGAGTGACTGTGATTGCCATGCTGTAACTAATTATAGTCAGCAGCAGCAGCTTTTGAAAGTTTGTTTTTTTGCATTTCATTGTACTTTACTTTTCTCCCAAGACTTTCATTTCTTCACAAGTGACCCTCATGTTAAATTTGAGATTTCGATGCTCTTTACAAAAAAAAAAAAAAAAAGTCTTTCCTCAAATGTTTAAGTGCTGATATGTAGGCACAATACTAAAATTTAAAGGGGATACAGTGACATATGCCAGTTTCCCTATAGAACAGGTCCATCTAGAAAGGATAAGTTAAAATATAAATAACTGAGGGCTGTCGGTGAATTCTTCCTCCCCACTCTATGCCTCCTTCCTCTGTCCTAGTCTAGGCTAGCAGCTCTTCTCTGGGCTACCATCAGAGTCTACCATACTTCATCAACTTATTGTAACTGTCTATATACTCACCCACGTCCTGCATTAGACTATAAATTCCATGAGGAAAGGGATCCTTATCGCCAGTGCATCCCACAGTCTCTGGCTCCTAATAGGTCTTCGATGAATATTTGTGAGATGCGATAGAATCGAATACAAGTTAGAAAAAAGATAAGTTCCTTGAGACATGAAAAGAATCAAAGAGCTACTGGTGTTCAAAAGGGAACCGTGCATCTGGCTGGAGGGAGGAGGGGAAGAGGAGAGATTTCCTGAAGCATTTGAAATGCTCTTTAAAGGAAGGATAGAATTTCAACAAGCAGAATTGCAGACCTGGCACTCCAGGCAGAAGAAACAGCATAGGTAAATGCTTGGAGCGGGGAGAGCAAAGATGCATTTGTGGAAGAGCCAGTAATCTTGTTTACTGTGTGACTGGAGTGTGTGAAGAGTCAGGCATGGATGGGGAGTATTGTAGCTATTCTAGAAAGGGCTTTAACTCTTAGGCTGGCAAGTTTCCATTGGGTTATGTGGGGAATGGGGAGCCCGGGGGACTTTCTGGCACCAAGGACCAATTTGCCAAGTGGGCAGGGGATGGAATGGGTGGGAGAAAGACAGAAAGAGGTGACACCTCTTAGAGGGCATGATAGCAATCCAGGTGAATGGCAGTAGATCCCTAAATAAGGAAAATGACAGTGAAGATGGAAGGACAGGAGGGTTTAGGTCATAAGGCAGAGGAAAGTCCCATAGCCCTTGATAGGGATGATGACAAGGGAAGAGTACAAGGTGAGTGACAATATGGTGCTGCCATTCCCAGGAAGAGGAATATTGGGAAGAAGAACTGATTTGGTGGTTGAGGTAAAGAAAAATCAGGTTTGGGACACTATGAGCTCGAAGCATTTGGGAGAGGCAGAGTGGGGCACATCCAGGTAGAGCTGCCTAGGAGGGAGCTGGAAAATGTAGAGCTGAAGCAGGATAGTGGGGAGGGAAGAGGGCCTCTAGTGGGGGTAAGCATGGGGGTGGGTGGTCCAGAGGACCATTTGGCCCAGGACTCCTTTCACAAAATTTCTCAAATTGATACTTTTGATACTGTCCCTAAATGAGTTGGTAACTATGGTCCTTGAATAAGTGTGAGTGTTGTAAGTTTGATGCCCACCTGCCTAAGGAACAGAATGGTGCCCTGTATAGTTAGAATCCTAGTAGCTAGCTTGGTCTCTGTCAGAGAAAGGGCACTCAATAAATAAATACTCTGGAAGGAAGAGAAGAAAGGAAGGAGAGAGAGAGGGAAGTCATCTATATTGAAGTAATAACTACAGACATCAAAGTGGGGAAAGACTACCTAGAAGAAAAATTAAATTAACTCCCTTTCAAAAAGGGTAACAAAATAATTTTGTAGCATTAGTAATTGTACTTAACATAAGGCAGTTCACAAATGCAAACCATAAGCCAGCCTTCGTGTGAAGCTTCCTGACACTGTAATGGAGGTTCTCTCCAACTCAGTGTCAAGGGGGTGGTATGACGAGAAGGAGAATGACAAGGGAAATGCTGCCCCAGTTCGTTTTAACACCTTGCATTCCACTTTTGAGCATATAGGAACTTCTCCAAAGAAGCCGTCTTACCACTTTTTCTTCTTTCCTCTCTCTTTTTGGCTCCTGAATAAAGATAGTTGGAGAGAGACCAAGTCAAGCTATAGGAGGTTTGCGCAGAATTAAAGACAAGGGAAAACCAGTCTCACTTTTTTTCCTCCCCCTTAAACTCAGGGCAGTCTGCTTCAGGAAGAAAGAACAACACATTGCCCACTTATTATAAGAATATACTTCTTGATATATACCTGTTTTACTTCCCAAAGCAGACTTTGATGACCTTAAATTTACCTATGCTAAGATATACATTTTCACTGAGATCTCTATCTCATCCTGACACCAATTAGCACATGAGTTTTTGGCAGAAGAATCCATGGCAGTTTAATATACACCTTCGAAGTAAAGGAAACACTAATTGAAAGGAGGACTGTTCCAAAATCAATTGAACAGGTGTGCATTTCCATAATGGCTGCACAATTCAGTATCATAGTGGTGTTTGCTGCTTTTGCTTGTGAACTGAATTAGTAATCTTCACATGCCCTGTCCCGGTGATTGAAATAAATTACTTTGTTAAATTGCGAGGCAGGTTGACCCATCTGTTGGCCCATGAATGTTCAGATTCTCAGAGGGTTTATTATTCCAAATAATGACTGCCATATGCAGCAGTAAACAGTTCCTTGAAAACTGACTGAAGGAGTTGGTGCTACTTTTGAAGGCAATTTATAAAGCTATTTGTGTTCCTGTGAAGGATCTGCCCTTCAACTCAACTTCCAGCAGTTGTCTTGATCGGTTAATCCTGGCTGAGACACCTTGTTCTCTTTGGAGACGAAAGAGGAAGGGAAGAAAAGAAACATATGTTCCAGAAGCACCTACTATGCGCCAGACACCCACACAGCCGACAGTTCTCCATCCCCTTTGTTTAGAGCGAGTGAGAGGCTAAAGCCAGGCTAAAGGCAAGTGCTCGACAGGCAGACACCTGAAGAGGTGGGCGCCTAAGTGCTCAGCGGGAGATGAGTGAAGGAGTGCCTCGGGGTCTGCCAGGACCTTTGGTGGAGGAAGCCTGCCCCTTTCAACAGCACCTATCCCGAGGCACCTCTGCTTGGGCCAAAGCTGTGGCTGCCTCCATGGTTGGTCTCCCCCAAGCACTGATCAGCTGAGCCTCCCAGCAACTCTGTGAGGAAACAGGTCAGGGTGGTTAAGTGACTCATCCAAAGACAAATGCTAAGTGGCCCAACCGGGACTGGAACCCTGACCACCTGACTCCAAGATGCACCGTGCTGTTTCAAGCATCTGATGGAAAGTCTTTACACTGAAAAGTGTAAACTACTTTCAGTGGGAATTCTGTACACTCATAATCCAGACCCCTGGGAGCAAAAGAAGTAAAAGAGTATTTATGCCATCGCTCTGATCCTGCAAACGGCACTGTTCTGATAACACCTATCCCTTATCTCCGTAAATGAGCCCCACTGTTCTCTTCCAGACCTTCTCCTTTTAGGAGAAGAGGCCAGGGTCTTTTTTTGGACTCCCACTGGCAGGAATCTAATAGAAATGTTTTAAAGACAAAATCCTGTGGATCCTTTCTTCATATGTGTCTTACCTTACTTTAGATGACCCTCATTATCAGTTCTTGGGGAGAATGCATGCTCTGCTCACACAAGGTCTATAAACTGCTCAAGCACGGACTGTTCGTGATTCGTTCATGATGTTCAGTGACTCGCTGTGGCCAGGTTGCAGATGTGAAATGGCTGATGGATGGCCCAAAGCCACACATGGCTGGCTTTTCTGGTATTCAACTGCAATATTAATTATGTGTGGAAAGGTATTTTTTTCTCTCGGTGAAAAATAAAATGGCTAATATACAGTGTGGAATGAGTGTCCTGAAACAACTCCTTTCTTAACAGGAAAAGAGTAAAGCCTTTAAAAGAATAAAGGTCTGTGTGTGACATGATGACAATGGGATTTTTCTGATGAGTTAAATGAATAAGCACACTCTTCTTTGATTTGTGCCAGTGCGACGAGTCTCTCAATGCTTCAAAGGGTGTTGGAGATGCCGACAGTCTCCATCTCCTTTGTTCAGAGGGAGGGAGAGGCTAAGACCGGGCTAAAGGCAAACGTTTGATAGGCAGAGACCTGAAGAGGTCAGCGCCTAAGTGCTCGACAAGAGAGGGGAGAAGGGGTGCCTCGGGGGTCTGCCAGGACCTTTGGTGGAGGAAGCCTGGCCCCGTTTAACAGCACCTATCCCGAGGCACCTCTGCTTGGGCCAAAGCTGTGGCTCCTTCCCCGGTTGGTCTCCTTCCAAGGCCAGAAGGAATCAGACGTGGTCTTTTGCCGTCAGCCTGTATCCTGAGGATGAGGCTAGAAATTAGGTTTGTTCTTCCCTTCCACCAAAGATGGAGCCAGAAAGAAACAAAGCCTACATTAGGAGCCTTAGGGATTCTAACTTCATAAAAATAAATTCCTGACATAAAATATATAAATATGTTTAACATCAGAAAAGGTCACCCAGGCAATCTCCACTGAGAAAAAAAAAAATTATGAATTTTGTTTATTCAAATCAAAAGCAACATATACATGCTCATAAAAGCATATGGTACAATCACAGGAAACAGCAACAAAACCAAAGCCAGAAAATCCCAAATGAGAAATATGCTACAGAATGACCACGAAGTTCACTTCAAAAGTGGCAAAGTCATAGTAAACAAGGATTGAGGAACTGTCAGAGATTGAATGAGACTGAGGAGAGGTAATAACTGCATGCGACATTGGATTCTAGATTGGATCCTGGACGAGAAAAAGGACATTAGTGGGACAATGAAGAAATTTGAGAGCAATTAACAGTAGTTAATAGTTAATCTGTAGATTGGTTACTGATGTTCTATCTTCATTTCCTGGGTTTTGTTCATTGTAGTAGGGTTATATAAGATATTAACATTTGGAGAAATCTTTGTACCATTTTTGCAAGGTTTTTTGTAAATCTGACGTTATTTCAAAATGAAAAAAAAAAAGCCAATAATGCAGAAAGGATGACAATGAAAAGCACGGCCTCTGGGTTCTTCACCCAGGGCTATTCCCAGAAGCAATCACTTTTATGTTTCTTCAAATAGTTACCCATGTATCACTAACTATTATGCTTAAAACACTATGTCTCCGTTTATAAATTTTAGATAATACTATGGACTTCTTGACATGAAGGATGAGAATTTGGCTCCCTTTCATTAGCCCCTACTGCTCTTCCTTATTCTTTTTTTTAAACTTTCTCTTTTGAAGTGGTCTTAGACTTTGAGAAAAGTTACAAAGACAGAAAAGATAGTGGCTGTATATCCTTCAACCAGTGTCCCCTAATGTTGACATCTTAATCGAGCATGATACAATTATGAAAACAAAGACATTCACATTGGTACGATTCATTAACTAAACTACAGACTTTGCTTGGCTTTCTCTAGTCTTTCCACTAATAGCCCTTTTCTGTTCCAGGATCCAGTCCAGGATCCCACATTGCATGTAGCTATCATGTCTTGTCTC
Organism: Cabassous unicinctus; assembly: GCA_029593785.1. Lineage (NCBI taxonomy): Eukaryota > Metazoa > Chordata > Mammalia > Cingulata > Chlamyphoridae > Cabassous > Cabassous unicinctus. The sequence goes on along the minus strand of JAQZBX010063424.1, from coordinate 5,339 downwards.
CTTGGTCACTTCCAACATGTGACAGTTCCTCAGTTTTTCCTTGTATTTCATGACCTTGACAGTTTTGAAGAGTACGGGGCAGAGATTTTGTAGAATGCACCCCTCCTCCAATTTGGGTTTGTCTGTTGTTTTCTCAGGATTAGATTTATAGCTTTGGGGGAGGAATACCTCAGCGGAGATGTGTCCTTCGCGACATATCAGGCAGTATGATATCAAGATGTCTTTTACCAGTGATGTTAACCTTGATCACTTGATTAAGGTGGTGGCTGGGAGATTTGTCCAAGGAACAGTTACAATTCTCCTTTTTCATTAGAAAGAAATCCCTGAGCCCAGCCCATACTCAAGGGGGGGTGACATAAACTCCAAATACTGGAGGGAGAATATTAAAAAAAAAATTGTGGACGTGTTAAAACCACCACAGTAATAAATAAATACTTCAGGGAAGCTACTTTGAGTCTATGCAGAGTTCCCATTTCTCTTTAAAGTTTTGTCCACTATTTTTAGCATTCATCATTGAATCTTCCCTGCAGCAATTATTACTGTGGTGCTAATGGTGATTTTCTATTTCCCTCATTCTTTCTACATTTATTAATTGGAATTATCTGTAAGGAAGTGTTGTCCCTTCTCCATTTATTTATTTATTCAATCTATATATATATTCGTTTGATTTCGTGGGTATTTATTTTATCTTTGGATTATAATCCAATACTATCATTATTTATTTTGTTGCTAAAATTATTCCAGTTTTGGCCATTTGGAACTCTTTTCAGGTTGACTCCTGTATCCTTTTTTTTTTTTTTTAATTTTAATTAGAGGAGTTTTGGGTTTACAGAATAATCATGCATAAAATACAGGATGTCCATATACTACCCTATTAATAACACCTTGCATTGGTGTGGTACATTTGTTAACAATTGATGAAAGCCCATTTTTATAACTATACTATTAATTATAGTCCATGGTTTAATTTAGGGTTTACTGCTTGTGTAGAGCAGTTCCATGGATTTAAAAAAAAAAATTTTTATTCTATTACCGTATATAAAACCTAACATTTCCCCCTTCAATCACATTCAGATATATATTTCAGTGCTGTTAATTACATTTACAATGTTATGCTACCATCACCAGCAGCCATGACCAAAAGATTTCCAATGTTCCAAATAGAAACTCTACACATTTTAAGCCTTAATTCCCTATTCTCTATCCCCACCCAATCCCCTGGTAACCTATATTATAGATTCTGACTCTATGAATTTGCTTATTCTAATTATTTCATATCAGTGGTATCATACAATATATGTTCTTTTGTGTCTGGCTTATTTCACTCAACATGATGTCTCCAAGGTTCATTCTTGTTATTGCATGTATCAGAACTTCATTCCTTTTTACAGCTGAAAAATATTCCATTGTGTGTATGTATCACATTTGTTTATCCATTCATTGGTTGATGGATACTTGGGTGCTTCCATCTTTTTTGGCAATTGTGAATAATGCCACTATGAACATTGGTGTACAAATATCTGTTTGAGTCCCTGTTCTCAGTGCTTTTGTGTGTATACCAGAAGTGGAATTGCTGGGTCTTATGGCAATTCTATACTTAACTTTCCTGAGGACCTGCCAAACTGTCTTCCACAGTGGCTGCACCATTTTACATTCCCACCAGCAATGAATGAGTGTTCCTATTTCCCCACATCCTCTTCAACACTTGTAATTTTCTGGGTTTTTTTAATAGTATACATTCTGGCAGGTATGAAATGGTATCTCGTTGTGGTTTTGATTTGCATTTCCCTAATGGCTAATGATTTTGGGCATCTTTTCGTATGTTTCTTGGGTTGTTTTTTGTTTTGTTTTTTTGTTGTTGTTGTTTTGTTTGTTTGTTTGTTTGTTTTGGCTATTTGTGTATCTTCTTTGGAGAGACATCTATTCAAGTCTTTTGCCCTTTTGTTAATTAAACTGGTTTGTTTGTCTTTTTGTTGATAAGTTGAAGGAATTCTTTAAATATTCTGGATATTAAACCTTTATCTGATCTGTGGTTTCCAAATATTTTTCCCCATCATGTAGGTTGTCATTTTACTTTCATGATTAAGTCCCTTGAGGCACAAGTTTTTTATTTTGATGTGGTCCCATTTATCTATTTTTTTCTTTTGTTGCTTGTGCTTTGGGTGTAAAGTCTATGAAACCATTGCCTAACACAAGGTCCTGAAGATGCTTCTTTACATTTTCTTCTAGTAGTTTGATAGTTCTGGATCTCGTATTTAGGTCTTTGATCCATTTTCTGTTGATTTTTGTATCAGGTGATAGATAGGGGTCCTCCTTCAGTCTTTTACAAATGGGGATCCAGTTTTTGGTATGCCTCCAAATATTTTTTAGCCTCTTCTTTACCTTCTGGCACCAAATAAGCTCATGGCTTATATTTTCACTGTCCCAGTCCTAGAATCAGTCATTTTCCCAAGTATATCTGGTTCCTTTTATTGGAGAATGGTATATTTAGAAACCAAGATTTAGAGCAAGGTGGGTTCAATGTACAGGGTTGTCACTGCTTCTAGGCCCTCTCAGTGGACAGGGCTAGGGTACGTATGTCTGAATACTAACCCATGTATACATGCCTGTATATTTTTACTTCTGCATCTATTTATCTGTATACATACTAGAATGAACATGATTTCATATTGATATCTCTGACTCCAGTCCAGCACCACAGGGTTCATTCTAGCATTGTCCTCTTTATTAACCCTGTATCATCTTTCTCCCATGGTGAGAAACCCAGCTCTCATTATCTATAATATACTTAATTATTTGTTCAAATCATATGTGTAAAGTCCTTTCAGAATTGCTAACCTGTATACCTGTGAGAAGCAAATTTACCAACTACAGTATAGTGTTTTTTATATATACAGTTCTTTTTGTCTTTAGCCTTAGAGAATCTCATCAGGACAATGCTATACAATGTTATTTAGATCAACTCCTCTTTCTCCATCCTCTCCATAAGATGTAACTGTGTTAATGTCACACAATTGTAATATAGTTAGATTAATTTGTCACAGACTATATTCCACCCTGGATTCCCCCATTATCCTGGTTGGTTTTATTTTAATTTGCATACAATAAATTCATTCTTTGTAGTGTACAGATCTCTGGGTTTCAACAAATGCATAGAATCACGCCCCCACCATCACAGTAACACATAAAACAGGACCTTTCCCCTCAACTCCCCTCATGCTACCCCTTTGTAGTCAAAATCTCCTTCTAACCCCTGCCTCTGGCAACCATTGATCTGTTTTGCCATTGGAGTTTCCTTTTCCACAGTATCATAAGTGATACTGTGATATCATAAAGGATATCGTAAATGGAATTGTATAATATGTCTGGTTTGTGTCTGTTTTTTTTCACTTAGAAAAATGCTTTTAAGATTCATCCATGTTGTTGCATGAATCAATAGTTCATTAATTTGCCAAATAGTATTCCATTGTGTAGATGTACACAATTTGTTCATCCAATTACCTGTTGAACATCTAGGTTATTTTCAGTTTGGGGCAATTATGACTAAAGCTGCTATAAACATTCACGTATAAGAATATAATTTTTCATTCCTTTGGGTAAATACCTAGGAGTATGATTGCTGGGTTCGGTGGAAAATGCATGTTAACTTCAGAAAAACTGCCAAACTGTTTTCTAAAGTGGCAGAACCATTTTGTATTCCCACCAGCAATATGTGAGAGCTCAAGTTGCCTTAAATCCTTACCAACACTTGGTTTTGTCAGTTTTGTTTCCTTTTTAGCCATTCTAATAGGTGTACAGTGGTATCTCATGGTGGTTTTAATTTGACTAATGATGTTAAACATCTTTCCATATGCTTTTTTGCTATCTATATATCTTCTTTGGTGAAGTGTCTGTTCAGATCTTTTGCCCATTAATCACTGGGTTTTTAGTGTTTTTATTGTTGAGTTTTAAGTGTTCTTTGTATATGCCATGTACAAGTCCTTTATCAGATGTGATTTGCAAATATTTTCTCCAAGTAATAGACTTTTTATTCTCTTAATAGTTACTTTCACAGGGCAAAAATTTTGACAAAATCCAATTTATCAAAATTTTTCTTTTGTAGATTGTGCTTTTGGTGCTACCTATAAAAACAAAAACCCTTTTTACCAAACCCAAGTCCACTCAGATTTTCTCCTATGTTTTCTTCTAAGAGTTTTATAGTTTTACATTACCTATATAGATCTATGATCCATTCTGAATTAATTTTTGTATAAGGTGTAAGTTATGAGTCCAGGTTTATTTTTTGCATATAGATTTCCAGTTGTTCCAGTAGCATTTACTGAAAAGACTATCCTTCCTCCATTGAATTGTTTTTGCATCTTTGCAAAAGTCAGTTGACTGTATTCATGTGGGTCCATTTCTGGGGTTTCTATTCTGTTCCATTGATCAATATGTTTATCCCTTTTTCACTGTCATCGTTACTGTAACTTTATATTAACTCTTGAAATCATGTAGTATAATTTGATCTTCTTTTTCAGAATTGTTTTGGCTATTCTACTTCTTTTCCTTTCCATATAAGTTTTAAGATCAACTTGTCAATATCTGCACAAAACTTCTTGGCATTTTGATAAGGATTGCATTGAATTTAACTGGTCAAATGCTAGCAATAGTGTGACTTCTAATTCATGAACACTATATATCGCTCCATTTGTTTATGTTGTCTTTTATTTATTTAATGTTTTGTAATTTTCAGCATATTGATCCTGTACATATTTTGTTAGATTTACATGTAAGTATTTCTTTTTATTTCTGGTGCTACCCTAGGTGGTATTTTTTATTTCAAATTCCATTTGATCACTTCTGGTGATCTTATAAAGAGTACAATTGACTTTTATATATTGATTTTATACTCTGCCACCTTGTTAAACCCACTTGTTAGTTTGGAACACGATGTGTAAATTCTTTGGGATTTTTTACATGGTCAGTCATGTTGTCTGTGAATAGCGACCATTTTTATTTCTTCTTTTCTTCTTTTTCAGTATGTATGCCTTTTCTTTTTTCTTTTTTCTTTTTCCTGTTCAACTTCACTGAATAAGAGTGGTGAAAGAGAACATTCTTGCCTTGTTTCCAGTCTTTGGGGGAGAGCTTTCAGTCTGTTACCATTAAGTATAATGTTAGCTATAGGTTTTTCATAGATGCCCTTTATCAGGTTGAATAATTTCCCTTCTATTCCTAATTTGCTGAGAGTTTTCATCATGAATGGATGATGAATTTGTCAAATGCTTTTCCTGCATCTATTGAGATCATAGTTTTTTTTTTCTTCTTTAGTCTATTAATGTAGCAAACTACATCCATTGATT
>JAQZBX010063422.1:0-10348 GCA_029593785.1 Cabassous unicinctus | reverse complement strand
AAAGGACCCAAAAGAAGCTAGTACAAAATTAATGTCTATGTTTTCCCTGCCCTACAGTGTCAGCTGGGTATTAGATATCCTGGTGGATCACTACTTTAGAGGAGCCAGGAATTGACCTAGGGACCTCATATATTCAAGGCAGAAATTCCTCCTCTGAGCTACCTTTCTAATTGGGTCAATTAGCTCTTTCGAAAGCTATTCAGTCACTTATCTTGGGCAGATTTTACTCTCCTAGGGCAGCAGGATTCAGCAGGTTGTATGAGCAGATCCCCCCTCCCCTCTCTTGGTCAGGTTGAGTTCCCTTTTGAAATTCAAATGGGACCCTGATGACTGAGTACACTGCATCAAAATGATTTTCAAGCCTCTTCTAGACAACCCCTTCCTCCAAGGGGACCTTAAATAGGCTCTTGAAAACTTATTAAGTGCTTCCCACTTCCTGACTCCCTTAGGGGAGTTGAAATTCTGATAGTCCTCAGCATGGAACTATTAAATTGGTTGACTCTGTCCTCTCTCAAGCCAAGCCTCTGTATCCCAGGGTGGTTAGGTAAATCAGTCTTCCTCAGCAGATTTGCCTGTCCCCTCAAACTGGTGCCTCTTCAAGCCAGCTTGTGTGCTCCCCAAAGCTCTAAAGGGGTCAAGGCAACCAAACCCACTGAAAGGAGACCCCTCCCCACCCTTTGCCAGAACCCTCCCACTCTTGGAGAATGCTCCTTCTTTCTGGGTGGCTGGGGGGAGTCAGGGCTCACCCTGGTCCTGTGTCCTGAGGGTGGGACTTAGCCACCCCTGTTTTCCAGGAATGGGGCTAAAAACTCATGGTTTTATGTTGACCAATCTCCCTGTCCAGCTCCCTCCAGATCAATGCCCCAAAGGATCCTGCTCTGTGGGTTCCCAAAACAGTTCCCTTAGGCAGGATCCTGTCCCCAATCAGCTGTCTTTTGAGAGAAAGATGGTAAGCAACCACTTAAACCAAAGCCATCTTGCCTGCCTATCCCATTAATTCATTTTTGAATATTGCATCACTTCATTATCTGGAATAAATACAATTAGTTGTGGTGTATAATTATATTTACATACTTTTGGATTATACTTGTAAAAATTTTGTTGAGGACTTTTGCATCTATGCTCATGGGAAATATCTATAATTTTCCTGTTTAGTAATATCTGTATTTTTCACTGGTGTAATTCTCATACCACAAAATTAGTTAGGAAATTTTCAAACTGTTTCCTTTTTCTGGAGAGGATTGTAAGGATTGGTATTATTGGTTCTTTAATTGTTTGGTAGAATTCACCAGGGAAATCATGTGGACATGGTGCATTCTATTTTGGGAGGGTATTAATTGTTGATTTAGTTTCTTTAATAGATATAAGCCTATTCACATTATTGATTTCCCCTTTTATGAGTGTGATGGTTAAGTTGATGTATCAACTTGGCTAGGTTATGCTGCCTAATTGTATGGTCAAGAAAGTTCTGACCTGATTGTAACTGCAAGTGTATTTCAAAGATGGATTTCCATTTATATTCAGGTGATTACATCTATGGCTTGTTGCATCTACAATAAACAAAGAGTGACTTAGCAATGTTTTTTCTTTCAATCATTTGGTGATCTTAAAGTAAGAACTGAATATTTCAGTTGCCAAAAAAAGAGAATTTCTGTCTCTACTTCAGCTGGATGTCTTCTCCTTGGGAATTCAACCTCACTTCACCAGAGCTTCCAACTTGTGGCATACCATATGGAATTTATACTTGCAAATCCCCAAGGTCAGTCGAACCAATTCCTATATTAAATCTTTTTATAAATATATATATGTATGTATGTGTATATACAGAATGTATATACACACATATATATATGTACAGTTAGCTCTGTTTCTCTGGAAATCCCTGACTACTACAGATTTTGATATCAAGAATAGTATCTGAGAACAGCATATTAGGGATGTGATTTCTGAGTAGATTTTGGAATTTTTGGAATTGGTTCTTTAATCTGCCTAGGTTTAAAGGCACTAATGATTATTTCCAATGATCAAGAGGGCATTGATAGTCCTTGGTATGAATTGGCAAAAGTGATACACAAAATATCTCCCACTCAAATGCTTATAAGAGGCAAAGCTCTGGTTGACAGTCTATTTGATACTTTGGCAGATTTTTGTGAAGTTAAAAGGTATGAATTTGGCCCAGCTGACTCAGGCCAGTACAGCTGAACAGGGAAGGGTGCACTCCTCTAGGCGGAAGACTGAGGCGGAGGCGGTGGCAGGTGCGGGTGATGACGGAAGTGTGAGGAGGCAGCCACAGGCCCAGGAATGTGAGGCGGTGGGTAGCAGAGGTGCCTAAAGTGTGAGGTGAGGAGCTGGCGTGGAGCGGCTGGAGAGGCAGCTCTCCCGCGGCTTCGAGTACCCTGTCCCGAGCCCGGGCAGGCACCCATCCACCCTTCATTTCCCGGGTGCAGGGGGCCCAGTGCTGGTGGGAACGTGGGGCTGGGCTCTCTGATTCATTCATTGTCAGTCGCGGGAGCCTCAGACCTGCTGTGTTCAGAAGAGAGGGTAGCACCAAATCATGCGTGAGCCGGGCTCCATTGTGCTTGGCGGCGGGGGGGGGCGAGAAGGGGATGAGGGAGGTGGGCCGCCTTCCCCTGCTCCCCACGTGCGCTGCTCCCCCAGCCTGCTGCCAGCTTGGAAATGGCTCCGTTAATTTTCCTCAGGAGAATGACACCACCCTGCTCAGCTTTCTCTTTCTCCTCTTTACCTCCTCTCTGCTCCTAGTCTTAGGAGGGGAAAAGTTTTAAAAATTAAAAGATTCTAATATTGAGCACACTGCATCCCGCGAGCTGCCGGGTTTGCACTTAGGAGAGATTTTTTTCTTTCTCTATTTTTTCTAATGTGAGCCTAGAAAAGCAGTGGCATTACTGCTTTGGGGATTTTTTATTTTCACGTAGGTATCTTTAAAGGACCTGGTGTGGAGAAGTTTGAACCCACAGCCTTAGTAGCACCGAAAAACCAGTTACTTTGCACTTCCTGAGTGTAAAGGAGGACATGAAAGAAATGTCCAGCAACTCATATTTTATTGGAGTCTGTGCAGCTGGATTCTGCATTTGCCTACTTGTAGACCCTTTTGTGGAATAGCATTCATCACTACCTCCTCCACATAGCATTTTAACTCAGATAAGCAAATGTGACTTCAGTTTGTTTGAACGTTTTGGTATTTATGAGAAAGAAGTCATTTCACCTAAGAAACTAATTAAATTAACATCATTGAAATACCTCCAGAAAAGGATCCTGGGGTGGGGCAGAGGTTGGGGGTGGGTGGAAAGCAACTGCAAAATAACAGATGGAGAAATTCCTTTGAAAGTCATTCCATCACATGGTAGCAAAAACTTTAGAGCAAGTTTTCATTGGGCAAAATGGGGGAACAACCCATCTTCAGCACTTGAGCTCATGTCTTCCAGATAGATCCAAACACAAAGAAATGGGTACCCACCAGCAAGCATGCAGTTATTGGGTCTTATTTCTATGACAGCACAAGAAATGTGTATATAATAATCAGTTTAGATGGCACAAAGGTAATAATAAATAGCACCATCACCCCAAATATGACATTTACTAAAACATCTCAGAAGTTTGACCAATGGGCAGACAGCTGGGCCAACACTATTTATGGACTGGGATTCTCCTTTGATCATCACTACTCAAAATTTGCAGCAAAGTTTCAGGAATTTAAAGAAGCTGCTCAACTAGCAAAAACCACAAAAAAAGATAGAACTTACTATTACACTTTCACAGGAATCAGCAGGAGGGTATTTCAGTCTGCTTTAATGCCAGAAAGTATCAATGGGACAGACAAAGAATACCTGACATGACACAGACCTCAGAGCCAAGGGCTGAACCCACTCAGATTGCATTGCCATTTGCACATAGTTCAGCAACCAGCAAACATTGGGAGGCTGAACTGGCTACCCTTAAAGGAAGTAATGCTAAACCCACTGCAGTCCTGTTGGAGTCCACTGCCAATGTGAAACAATGGAAACAGCAACTTGCTGCCAATCAAGGAGGAAGCAGAAAGTCTGCACAAGCCAGTGACTGAGCTTGAATGTGCTAGTAGTAAAGCAAATGTTGCGCATACCCATAGGGCAGAATTAAATCAGACAGCACAAGAACTGGAAGTGACACTGAAAGCAAAGGAAAAGGAAATAGAAAGACTAAAACAAGAAATTGATTAACCCAGAGAATTACAAGAATAAAGGGACTCTGACTCAGAAACTACAGGTAGTAGAAATTTAGAACAAAGACCCGGAGGGACAAATGTCTGACTTAGAGTATAATCTGGGGAAAATCAGAATGAACAAGAAGCTTTCTGCAATAATCTGAAAACACTCATAGAAATTCTTGATTGAAAAATATTTGAACTAACAGTATTATGAGATAACTTGACTAAGCTACCAGAATGCAGTTAGGAAAAATGAAATTTCAGTGCCAATTGATTCAAAGATATACTCTCTTCACAGGAAATATTTGGGCTCTGCGTCAAGATTGCACAAAACACTTGAACTCAGGAGGAACATCTTTTGAAAATTGAACTTGTATATTTCAGTGTAAAAGTTAGAATTCACCCTGTAGCTATTTGGTGGTGTGGGGGGGGAGATGAAAAACTTAAACTACAAATTACTTCCTTGCATATTATGGGCCATAGTTAAGTAGAAAATTATAAACAGACATTTAATGCAATCTTTTCTTTTTCTTATATTAGCCAGTGGGAGAATTAGCAATGTCTAGATCACATCCCCTTTTTCTGTTCAACACAGTGAAGTTTATCTGCCTTTTAAATTAATTTATTTATGATATCTAAGATCTGTGTGTTGTGCAAAAACTTAGTGATGACAGCTTTGTTTTTTGTTATGATCTGAATAATTTCTCAGGATAGTTTGCACTGCTGAGAAGCAGTGCCATTACCAATTAATTCTTGCCAGGAGTGAGAGAAATACACATCTTTAGTGGAAACACACATCTTTAGTGGAAACACACTTCCCTTTTTTATACTGGAAGATATTTCCCTCTGGTGACCAGTCTAGTGCCCTCTGGTGTTCTCTAAACTTGTCCCCTGTATAGTTTACTTTTCCATATTGATTCCATGTATTTATGAGATGATATTGTCTCCCATTTTATTATACATTTTAAAGCCAACTAATGAAGGCAGCTGAGTTCCTCAGAAACTTTTCTTTTTAAATTTCTATTAAATTTGACACACACTACTGAAATACAGCAGCCCATCATTGGTATCTTCTCTAGCAGTAGTAAGTATAATTACAGAAATTGCAGTTATATTTGTTTATATATTTTGCAAGAAATCTTTTTTGATTGATGCATTTCCATTTAGGAATAATAATTACTCTTGGAGATCTGTTTATTATAGATAATTTTAAAGTGTGTAGCTATTTTAAAGGGAACCATTTATATCACACAGCTGGTAAGAGTATTGGATCTAAATTGTGGTCCTGGCAGCTGGAGATGGAGATGTGTACTCTTTCTGGGTCTTCACATCAACCACATCTATATTCAAACCTCACAAGGTGATATTCTGAACTGTTAACTAGGCATTTCCAAACCAGAATTAAATTCAATGAGCTCTTCTCAGTGAATAAGTTTTAATGTTATTTGATGTGATTTTAAAAGACTTTCAGCAAACATGCATTTCTTTATAAGCTATTTTAAAAGTAATTGTGTGCTGTCTAGTCTGCTTATGGAATAAGGAATTGCATCAGAGTACATTCATTCTTGCTGTACAATGCCGTTATGATGAGGAGGAGTCTTTTTAAGAAGTGTATGTTTGAATATCTGACTCTATGGGGTTTATGAATGCACTATTTTTTTTTGTTTGAACCCCCAAATGGTTCAATTGCTAAGTACAAAATTAAGTTTATTAATTTGTAACCATATTTTTCACTCACAGTTATTCAACACAAGCCAATTTTGTTTTATATGTATGTGTTTGTATGTAAATACATATTAATTTATATTAAAGTAAAAAATAAATGGTTTGTTTCTAAAGTGAGTTTTCAGGTGTCTCTGAAAAGTTTATATCAGATAGTCATCTTGTATTATATGTGCTATAACATAACATCATGTAATTTAATTCCATCTATTTTAGGATATTTTTCTCACCTATTTATTACAGGGAGAATAATTTAGGTACATGTACATGCTCAGAGCTGAGATATTTCTCTGACAAATAAGGTAATAAAATGTATTCAATTGATGGATCTTAAAATTTTTAAAAATGTATGTAATTTCCTTAATATGTTAGCCAAAGTTTTAAAGAAAAAGATGAATTCAGGGCTTCAATTTCCCAACACAAGTGCCTCAGGAATGACATGAAAGTTTCTAATGTGTGCCCTGAAAGAAATTATTTCTTTTAGGCACAGAGTTGAGAGTTTTGAAAACAAGATGAAAACTATTAGTATGCAGGGTGTCTGCTGTTAAAGGTAAGACATTTATTGGGAAGGAATGGGATCCAGAAAATTGGAATGGGTACATGTATGCTGACCAGGATGATGGTGAGGCCTTTGAACCATTAAATTCTATTGAGTCTTCTTTGCCATATAAACCTGTAATCGTCTGACCTGAGGAAATATCAACCCAATCTCTGTCTGAGGCAATTAAATCTGTTTTGTCAGATATAACTAATGGAGTCCTCTGAAGTAGTTGACTTGCAAGACTCTGCAGATTTCTTTCTTGACCCAACCCCACCTTTTTCAGTCCCAAACTTATAACTAGATTGAAGTCCCAAGAGGCCCAGAAAGGTAAGGTACAACGTGTGACCACGAAGAGGTGTACTTTGTGTCAAAAGAATGAAATGAACAATTTTCTGTTATACAGAAAGAAAACAGGGCAACATGTGGGAGTAGATATTAAGCATGTGAAGTGATGGTAGAAGGGACATAATGTTGGATCAGTCTGGATTTATTGATATGTGCTCCTCATACCTCTGAATCATCAGTATGAAAACAAAGTTACTGTACTAAATAGTATGATTGATCCTGGTTACCAAGGGGACAGTGGACTGCTACTACACAATGGGGATAAAGAATTGTGCCTGTGTACAAGAGATCCCTTAGGGCATCTCATAGTACTACCATGCCCTCTGATTAAAGTGAATGGAAAACTACAAGTGTGCCATACAGGCAAGACAACTAATAACCCAGACCTTTCAAGAATGAGATCTTAGCTGCCCCCCAAAAAATCAACCATGTCCAGCTGAGATGCTTGCTGAGTGTAAAGGGAATATGAAATTTGTAGCAGAAGAAAGTAGCTATAGATAACTATGAGCATGTGATCATTTATAGAAATGAAGACTGTAATGTTTATGAATATGTCTTCCTAATTCTCTAAAAAAAAATGTTTCTATACACATACATACATGAAGCAATTATCTCTGTTTTCTTCCCTATCTTATCCCTTTATTATATAACAGAAGTTGTATTAACTTTATGTCATAGAATTTAAGTTACAGGCTATCATGGAAAAGAGTGACTATCACCCAAGTACTTTCATCCTTTTCTGGGGAAAATGTTAGTGTTTTCAGTTGTATGTAGGACAGCTGTATTATGTTAGGTGGAAGGAAGAACTGTACTGTGGCCTTTATTTGGAGATGAATGTGGTTTGAGGAGATGTGTATGGCTGCCAAGTTTACAAGAGGTACACTGTGATGGATACTTTCATGTCATTTTGGCTAGGTTATTGTGAGCAATTATTTGGCCAAGTGAGATATGGCCAGATTGTCACTGTCAGGGTATTTCATAGATGGATTTGCATTTATACTCAGTTGATTACATCTACAACTGATGGTGTCTATAATCAGTAAATGTCTAAATAAAACTCTAGAGCAGAGAGAGAAGCTACTCAACTGAATAAACCCATCAAGACAAAAAGATGACCAGAGGGCAAAAAAAATTACAAGCCATTCTAAGAAACAGGAAGACATGGACCAGTCAAGTGAACAAATTAAAACCAGGAATAGATGCAGAACATTGAACAACTAATCAAAGATGTCCAAACAAATATCATGGACCAACTTAATGAAGTGAAGGAAGAGATTAAGAGATTAGGAAGACACTGGGAGAACATACTGAAGAAATTGTAAACACATAAAACAATAACATATGATGGTGATGAATGGCACAATTCAAGAAATCACAAAGACATTGGAATTACATGATACCAGGTTTGAGCAGGCAGAAGAAAGAAGTGATGTGGAAGACAGTACATCTGAAATCAAACAGATAGTAGAAGAGATAGACAAAAAGACAGAAAAAAATCCCAGCAGGGACTTAGGGATTTAAATGACAACACAAAACACAAACATATGCATTATAGGCATCCCAGAGGGATTAGAGAAGGGAAAGGAAACAGAAAGAGTGTTGAAGGAAATAATGGTTGCAAACTTCCCAGCCCTATTGAAGGAGATGGATGTACATGTCCAGAAAGCACAGCACAACCCAATCAGTATAAATCCCAACAGGCCAACTCCAAGACATATACTTGTCAAAATGTATACTTGTCCAATGCTCAAGACAAAGAGAAAATACTCAAGGCAGCAAGAGAAAAGAGAATCACATATAAGGGAAGCTCAATAAGATTAAGTTCTGATTTCTCATCTGAAACAATGGAGGCAAGAGGCAGTGGTATGACATAGTCAAGGTACTAAAAGACAAAAACTTCCAGCCAAGAAATCTCTATCCAGCAAAGCTGGCATTCAAAAGGACAGTTCAAAATATACACAGACAAACAGAAATTAAGAGAGTATGCCAATAAGAAACCTGACCTTCAAGAAATACTAAAGGAAGTTCTGTAGGTTGAAAGGAAAAAACAGGAGAGAGAGAGTTGGAAGATAGTGAAAGAACAACTGAAAAGGCAAAAAGAAAATAAAAACAACATGTGACATACATAAACCGAAAGAAAATATGGCTGATGTAAGAAATTCCTTTAGAGTAATAACACTGAATGTTAATGGATTAAACTCACTAGTCAAGAGCCACAGATTGGCAGATGGATAAAGAAATATGACCCATTTATATACTGTCTACAAGAAATCCACCTTAGACCCAGGGATTCAAGGAGCCTGAAAATGAATTTGCAGATGATATGACCCTATACATAGAAAGCCCTGAGAAATCTACAACAAAGCTTCTAGAACTTAAAAATGAGTTCAGTAAAGCCACAGGCTATAATCAGCAAAGGAGATTGGTCTTAGCAATGGATATCTTATAATTCTGTAATCAATTTCACTATTCTTTTCTTTAGTGACTCATTTGCTTTAAGATTCAGGTTTTCATTTCTAATATTGTATTTCTTAACTTCAGAAATTCAAATGTTTTTTTATATCTTCTATTTTTCTTCTCATGTTCATGTATTCTTTTATAACCTTTAGCATGTTTTTAAATAGTCACTATGTATTTTTTTTTAAAGTAAAACAAAAAAAATAGCCATTATAAAATTCTTTTCTGCTCATTCTATCTTGTCTTTCCTTATTTGGTCTTTTTTTATTGATTAATTGTTCTCCTGGTATATGTCACATTTTCCTTTTTTCTCATGCTTAATAAGTTATATTGGATGCTGGGTATTGTAAATGTTACCTTTTGAATATGTGAACTTCTGTTCTCTTCTCTTAATGACTGTTGAGATTTGTTTTGGAGAAAGTTATTTGCAGAGCAACTTGACCTTTTTTGGGTTTGTTGATAGGGTTTGATAGGCAGATCCAGAGTACTTTCATTCTAGGCATAGTTTATTCCTAAAGCTGTCACTTCCCTTCTGAAGGTTTCTAGTGAATGATTTGGGTGTTCAGTGAGACCTCTCCACTCTGACTGGTCAGAACTGAATTTCTCTTAACAATATTTAACTCTGAGAAATTTCCCTCTTGCCATTACCTAGTTTTACTTTGCACAGTCTTAAAGAGTTTCATATATGTCACAGAATAAAGGCAACCTTGTTTACATTTCTAGAGAATTTTCTGTGAACTTCCATACTTTCTGGTAATCTTAAATGAAATTTCCAGTTTCCTCAGCCTCTGCAAACTCTGGTCTCAGTCTCCTCGACTGAGTGAGACCAGTGGGCTATTCTATTGTTTACCCTTCCTATGGCACATTCTTGAGGGTGCTACCAGGTTGAAAGCCAGAGCAATACTAACACTCATCGCATTAATTTCCTTTCCTTGTCTTACAGTTTTGTCCAGTTTCTGAAAAACAGTTAATATATTTTGCCTAATTATCTAGTTTTTTTTTTAGAATGGGATGTTAAATCTGGTACCAGTTATTTTTTTTTTTTTAAGATTTTATTTTTTATTTATTTATCCCCCCTTTGC
>JAQZBX010063421.1:0-16693 GCA_029593785.1 Cabassous unicinctus | reverse complement strand
TCTTCTCTCTTTTTTCTTTGTTAGTCTAGCTAAGGGTTTGTCAATTTTATTAAACTTCTCAGAAAACAAGCCTTTGTTTATTTTTTCTAGTGCTTTCTTTTTATTTCCCAAATGATTAACTTTTACTTATACATAAAGTGTCACTGCCAGTTTGTTTGCAAAGAGGAGTCAGGAAAACAGTCTAAAGACAACTCCAAAGTAGCTAGTTTATATATTGTAAAGATTAAAGAATGCAAAAATTAGATACAAATGGAAAAAAAGCGAGTCTAATAATTTTTACATTAAATATATAGAGATCATTTGTCAGAAAATGAGATATAATTAGAATTTAACATTACACAATGATTAGAAAGTCTCAAACACAACTAAATAGCTGTGCTGTAGCAAATAGCTGCTATAGCTTAATAAGTACCATAAAATTGGTAGCAGTTAGTGTACATTTCAGTTTTAATACAGAACTACATTTAGTATTTTATAAAGGCAGCAATTTTGGCTTTTATTCTAGATGCTTAATTAACATGGTTAAGGCTACAGTTCAAGCATATTAACTGAAGATAGTTAATGATAATCATCACAGTCTTTTGTAATCCTACACACACAGTTTAATGCTTAAATGGAATGAAACCAGTGTTACTTATTTGGTGTTTTACACAAACAGAACTAGGGAAAAAATTATCAAAGTCAATCATTCTAAATGTAATGTGGCAACACAGTAAAAGTACTCACTGTATAAAGGTGACTTTCTCACACAAAGCTAAGAGCCTGTCCAGTCATCTTAATCATAAAGGTTTATAGAAAGCATCAAGTTTCCAGTAGATAAAACTATTCTATGAAAGTCTCACATCTGTAAAAGCAGTATAAGGCTAAAACTATCACGATTTTTTTTTTAGCAAGATCACATCAAACAGTAAGATTCCCAGCCATGTGAAAGAGGAAAGATTTCCATGCAGCATATGCTCCTTGGCTCCTGGAAAGCTTCATGTGCATAATACAGAAGATGTTGAAGAAGAAAACTAGAGTAGTTCAGCTTAGTTTCTGTTATGACTTGGCCTCTAAACCTCAGGAATGGTGTGATCCAGCAGGCTTTTCATAATGCTTGGTGCCATCTGTTTAATAATATGTTCAATGATAAAACCTGGCATGATTGTAATAGTAACTATAGTCCCGGATGTTGACAGCATATCTGCAATTTGAGAGTCCTTCAATCCAATGACATTCTGTCCTTTGACTTCACAGATATTGTGTTCTGTGAGAAGACCATTTCTGGCTGCAGAGCTGTCTTTCATGATAGATGTTATTTTTCCATTTTTGAAGATAAAGACAACATACCCAGTACTATCCTTATGTATGGTAATAATCCGTTCAAAGGGCCTGTCATGAATAGTCATAGTAATCTTCTTCCAAAAGCTTGTTTGAGCAGTTTGTGTGCTTTATCAGAGCTCCATCCTGCACAGTTTTCACTGTTAATCTGGAGTACTTGATCCCCAAATCTCAGAGAAACCAAAGATGCTGGAGAATTAGCTTGGACTAGCTGAACAAATACACCATTATCTATTGATTTAAGCCTGAGGCCAATTTTTCCATCTTGATCTTTACACAAGATAACTTCATGAATCCCTTGCTTAATTTCTGCTCTTCAAATTCCAACATCATTACCAGTTACAGGAACCACTATATAGTTCACACTAGGTCTTACTACCAACCCCTGTGCTGGTTCTCCAGAGACAATAGCCATATTTACATGTATTTCTTCTTCATTTAGATGCAGGCCCATGTATTGTGAGAGCTCTGGATACAGTTAAGGATAGAGACTTCCATCTTGAGAGATGGGAGCAGAAGCTTCCAACAAAACTGCTGGGTTAGCAGGGTTTGCAGAAAAGGCAGCTAGAGCCTGAATTACTTTGTCTACTTTCAGGTCTTCAAGAGATGGATACAAAGATATTGTTGCAGGAATTTTCTAGGCCACAGGACCACTGACCGCCAATTTCTCCTCCCGGCACAGACTTCTGAAGCCCTCTAGTGCTTTCTTACATTCTATTTCATTTAATTTTGTTCAAAACTTTGTTAATTCTTTCTTTTTGCTTCCTTTGGAATTAGGTTGGTTTCTTTTTCTAATTCCTTCAGGTGTTCCATTAGTTATTTGATTTTAGCTCTTCTTTTTCTAATATAGGCTTTATGGCTATGGATTTCCATCTCAGTAGAGCTTTTGCTGCATACCATAGGTTTTCATATGTTGTGTTGTCATTTTCACTCATTTCAAGGTAGTTACTGATTTCTTTTGAGGTTTCCTCCATTACCACGGTTTGTCAAGAGTGTGTTGTTTAACTTCCATATCTTTGTATCTAATCTGATTCTCTGTGCCTTACAGATTTCCAGCTTCATTCCATTCTTATCATATAAGCTACTTTGTATAATTTCAATCTTTCTGAATTCATTGGTAGTTGTTCTTTGGCATATTATATGATCTATCATGGAGAATGATCCATGTGCACTCGAGGAGAATGTATATACCACTTTATTTGGGTGTAGTGTTTGGTATAGATCTATTAGGTCCAGATTCTCTAATGTATTATTCAAAATTTATGTTTCTTTATTGATTCTCTGTTGAGATGTTCTGCCTAATGGTGATAACTGTGTATTAAAGTACCCCACTCTAAGTGTAGAGGCATCTATTTCTCCACTTAGTTTTTCCAGTGTTTGCTTCATGTATTTTGAGGTGCCTGGTTAGAAGCATAAATGTTTATGATTGTTCTTTCTTCTTGAAAGATTATCCCTTTCACTAATATATAGCATACTTCTTTCTCTCTTACAATAGTTTTGCATTTAAAGTCTGTTTTGTCTAATATTAGAATAGCTATTCCCACCCTTTTTTGGTTGTTGTTTGCTTGTAAAATTGCTTTCCAACCACTCACCTTCAGCCCCTTACATCCCTGGATTTAAGGCAGGTTTCTTGTAGACAATATATTGATTGGTCATATTTCCTTATCCATTCTGCCAATCTGTGTCTCTTGACTGGTGAGTTTAATTCATTAACATTGAACATTATTACTGTCAAGGAATTACTTACATGAGCCATATTTTTTTTAGGATTATGTAAGTCATATATTCTTTTTATTTCTTATTTTATCCTTTTTGTTGTACTTACACTCTCCTCCATCTCTTTCTCTCTCTTGTTTTTACCTTTTGACCTGCAGAACTCCCTTTAGTATTTCTTGAAGTGCAGGTTTCTTATTCATATACTCTCTTATTTTCTGTTTATCTGTGAATATTTTGAACTCTCCCTCATTTTTGAATGCCATCTTTCCTGGATAAAGAATTCCTGGCAGCAATTTCTTTTCTTTTAGCACTTTAACTGTGTCATACCACTGCCTTCCCGCTTCCTTGGTTTCAGATGAGAAATAAGTACTTATTCTTTATAAGGTTCACTTGTATCTGATGCTTTGCTTTACTCGTGGTTCTTTCAGTATTCTCTCTTTGTCCTGAGCATTGAACAATTTGACCAGTATATGTCTTGGAGTAGGCCTCTTAAGATTTATACTGTTTCCTCACAAGGAGGCCTCGGGACGCGAACCTGGGTTCGCGTCCCGAGGCCTCCTTGTGAGGGCACACCGGCCTGAGCGGTGCGGTGGGCTGATGCAGCAACCTCACGGCAGGAAGCGGGTGTGGCTCAGTGGATAAAGCACCCGTTTAACATATGAGAGGCCCCGGGTTCGCTTCCCGCCGCCTCCTTGTGAGGGCAGGCTGGCCTGAGCTGTGAGGTGGGCTGATGCAGCAACCTCATGGCAGGAAGCGGGTGTGGCTCAGTGGATAGAGCACCCATTTACCATATGAGAGGCCCCGGGTTCGCTTCCCGGCACCTCCTTGTGAGGGCAGGCCCGCTCCCACGGCGCCGTGGGCTGATGCGGCAAGACCTCACAGCAAGGGGGAGATAAGCAGACACAGAGAAGACACGCAGCGAATGGACACAGCAGCACAAGCAGCAAGGGGGGGATAAAAAAATAAAATAAATAAATCTTTAAAAAAATAAAAAAAAATAAAAAAAGATTTATACTGTTTGGGGTGAGCTGCATTTCCTGAACATGTACATCCATCTCCCTCAAAACTGTTGGAAGTTTTCACCCATTAATTCCTCCAACACTCATTCTGTTCCCTTTCCCTTCCCTTCTCTGGGATGCATATAATGTGTATACTTGTGCATTTCATATTGTCATTCAAATCCCTAAGTCTCTGCTGGATTTTTTTCTTTTTATCTATCTGTCCTAATCTCTGTTTGATGTCAGATGTATTGTCTTTCACATCAATGATTCTTTCTTCTGCCTGTTCAAATCTGCCCTTATGTGCTTCAAGTGTATTTTTTATTTCTTGGATCATGTCATTCACCACTATCATATCCATTATCTTTTTATGTATGTTTACAATTTCTTCAGTATATTCTCCCAGTGTCTTCTTAATATCCTTAATCTTTTCCTTCACTTCACTATGTGGATTCATGATATTTGTTTGGATGTCTCTGATTAGTTGTTCCATGTTCTACATCTCCTCTTGGTATTTAGTTTGTTCATTGGACTGGGCCATGTCTTCCTGTTTCTTAGTATGGCTTTTAATTTTTTGTTGGTGTCTAAGCATCTGTTTATCTTGATGTGTTTATTTAGATGTTAGTTTCATTCTCTATTCTAAGGTTTTATTTTTTTGTTGTTTGTGTGTGGGTCAAAGGGTTCACTTTGGCACTTTGTTCCTCTTATTCTATTTCCTTGTTGTTGTCTATGTTCACCTGAAAAAAATAGGACCAGAAAAATGTTAAGAGATAAGAAGAGAAAATAATAATAATAATGATGATGATAATAGTAAAAAGTAAGAGAAAAAGTGTACAAGATGTATGAAAATGAATAATTAACATGAGTAAATGTACAAAGGAATAAGATTTAAAAAGTGGGAACATGGAAAACTACAAGTATATAGAATAAGTGGAAGCAATTGTCAAAGAGGAACTTTAACACAAAATAAAATAAAATAAAATCCTAGAGTACAAAGAGAAGTTAACCATCTGAATAAGCCAATCAAGGTAAACAGATGTCTAGATACCAACAAAAATTACAAGCCATACTAAAAAAGAGAAAAACATGGCCCAGTATAATTAGCAAACAAATAAACAAACAAACAAAAACAAAATAATGCAAAAAACAAACAAAGAAAAAATAAAACAGGATAAGATGCAGAATATGGAACAACTTATCAAGGATGTTCAAACAAATATCATGAATCAACTTAAAGAAGTGAAAGAAGAGATAAAGGATATTGAGAAGACCCTGAGAGAAGATGCTGAGGAAGTCATAAACATACATAAAAAGATAACAGATTTGATGATGATGAATGGCACAATGCAAGAAATAAAAAATATGCTGGAATCCAATAACAGCAGATTTGAACAGGCAGTGGAAAGAATTAGTGGTGTGAAAGGTAGTACATCTGAAACCAGATGGAAAATAGGAAATATAGATTAAAAGTTAGAAAAATTCAGCAGGGACTCAGGGAATTGCATTACAACTAAAAGCACACATATGCATTACAGGCATCCCAGAGACAGTAGAGAAGGGAAACAAGGCAAAAAGAATGTTGGAGGCGATAATTCCTGAAAATTTTCCAACCATTTTGAGTGACATAGATGACACAGGAAGTGCAGCACAATATAAGCATTATAAATCCTAAAAGACTTACCTTGAGACATATACTTATAAAATTGTCAAAAACTCAAGAAAAAGAGAATACTGAAAGAAAAAAATTAAAGACATCCATCAAATAAAGGGAAGCTTGATAAGATTAAGAATATATTTCTTCCCTGAAATTGTGGAGGTAGGAAGACTGAGGTATGATATAGTTAAGTTGCTAAAAAACAAAGAACCACTAGCCAAGAATTCTGTATCCAGCAAAGTTGGCATTTAAAAATGAGGGAGAGGTCAAAGTATTCACAGATAAACAGAAATTAAGAGAAATTTTCAACAAGAAACCTGTCTTTCAAGAAACACAAATGGGATTTCTGCAGCTTGAAAGGGTAATCAAAAACAAGAGAGAGAGGTTTGGAGGAGAGACTAGAAAGAAAGAGTATTTGTAAGAATAACTAAGAAGGTTAAAGGAGATATAAAAACAAATTTGGCACATATAAACCTTAAGAAAAAATGGCTAATGTAAGTACTGCCTTGACAGTAATAACATTAAATGTTAATTGATGAAACTCTCCAATAAAAAGACACAGATTGACAAAATGGATAATCAAATATGATCCATCTATATGCTGTCTACAAATACCTCACCTTAGAAACAGGAATACAAGGAGATTAAAAGTTAATATATGAAAAATGATTTTATATGCAAACAATAACCAAATAGATTTGGAGTAGCTATACTAATATTGGACAAAATAGACTTTAAATGCAAAATTACTGTAAGAGACAAAGAAGGACACTACATACAGTTGCCTCTACAATTATAGTGGGTGACTTTAATACATCGTTATCACCATTAGACACAACGTGTCAACAGAGAATCAATATACATACAGAAACCTTGAAAAATACCTTAGAGGATCTAGACCTAATAGACATATGCAGAAACTTACACTCAAAAATAGCAGGATATACATTCTTCTTGAGGGCACATTGATCATTCTCCAGGATAGACCACATAATAGGTCACAGAACAATTTTCAAAAATACAGAAAGCTTGAAAATATAGCAATTTTCACTACAATGGAATGAAACTAGAAATTAATAAGGTGCAGAGAGCCAGAATAGGCACAATATATGAAAGTTAAACAGCACACTCTTAGCTCATCAGTGTGTAAAGGAGGAAATTTGAAAATAAATCGGCAACTATGTTGAAATAAATGAAAATGAGAACAAAACATATCAAAATCTATGGGAAGCAGCTAAAACAGTGATGAGAGGGAAATTTATACATTTAAATGCCTATATTAAAAAAGAAGAAAGTTAACATCAAAGACTTAACTGCTCACATGGAGGAACCTGAGAAAGAAGAGTAAAGTAATCCAAAAGCAAGCAGAAATAAGGAAATATCTAATTATAGAGCAGAGGTAAAAGAAATTGAGAAGAAAAAAATAAACACTACAAAAACATTAGAATACCAAAAGCTGGTTCTATGAGATTAATTAAATTGACAAACACTTAGCTAGAATAACAAAGAGGAAAAAAGAGAAGAGGCAAATACATAAAATAAAAACTGAGGAAGAGGATATCACCACTGATACAAACGAAATAAAGTGTATCATGAGAGGATATTATGAAAGACTCTATGACAAGAAATGGATAACTTAGATGACATGGACAAATTTTAGGAAACACACTCATATCCAACATTGACAAAAGAAGAAATTGATGAACTCAACAGAACAATGACAAGTAACAAGATTGAATTAGTCATCAAAAACCTCCCAACTAAGAAGAGCACAGGACCAGATGGCTTCACAGGTGAATTCTACAAATCATTCTATAAAGAACTAAATCCAATTCTGCTAAAACTCTTAAAAAAACAAAAGTGGAGGGAATATTTCCTAATTTATTCTATGATGCTAAAATCACCCTAATACCAAAACAACATAAAGATATCAGAAGAAATATAAGCTAGAGACCAAGCCCTCTCATGAAAATAGATGCTAAAATTCCCAACAAAATTCTTGTTAATCATATTCAACAATACATCAAATGGATTATACACCATGATGAACTGAGATTCATCCATGGTATGCAAGGATGGTTCAACATCAGAATATCAATCAATGTAATAAAGCATATTAAGAGTTGGAAAAAAAATCAAATGATCGTCTCTATGGAGGAAGAAAATGCATTTGATTAAGTGTAAAACCCTTTCTTGATTTAAAAAAAACAACAACACTTTTTACTATTGGAATGGAAGGAAACTTCCTCCATTAGAAAACCGGTTACAGATTGTGGGAACATGGCCAATGATTTAGACATATAAGTCTTAGCTCTCACTAAAACAATAAAGAAAAAGCCAGAGGCTGTTGAGGGGACTTGCTTTGGGGCACAGAAAACCAGGACACGGCTTACCAACTCCCAGAAGAGAAAGGGTCAGAGACACAAAGAAGTCAAAACAAGTAATTTTGAGTTATTAAACCTCCTGGCTGATGGGAAGGGGTCCCCTCACCCACCCCCAAGATACTAAGTGAGGGTAAAACTCCAGGGGAATAGTCCCCAACTGAAAGTAGAGCAGACATCTACCTCCATGGGAAGGTCCTCTGAATCATCTAGGAGGTTACCGTACAGATAGGGAAGCCAGGAATAATCAGGGTTGCTTAAGTCAGTGGCTGGAAGGGGGACACATACACGGCCCTCAGGGTGGACAGACTAGGTGAAGACCCTAGCTCCCGTATCCAAACAGAGTGTGTTATTTTTTTTTTTGTGGTGAGTTTAGCCAGCTGGGTACCACATAAATATTAGAAGTGACACCAACTTGAAAGGGAAAGGGGAGAGGGATCATCTCAGTTTGGAAGTCATGCCAAGCCACCTAGGTAAAGAAAGGAATTGCATCAGTGAGGAGGCAGAGAAAGGAGGTGATCAGCCTACTCCAGATGACTGCAGATTTCCTTCTGAAAGACTAATTAACCCAAGGACCCAGAATAGCTCAGTGAAAGAATTCCTGCCTAGCACATATGAGGTCCATAGTTTGATCCCTGGCTATTTCTTGAGAAGAGATCCACCAGGTTATCAAGCATCTAGCTGAAACTTTATGACAGGGAACATATAAGACATTTTATTTGTATTAGCTTTTCTTGGATCTCTTATTTTTTAAGAAATTTTAATTTTCTTTTATTTGCCTTACTTTCCTCATTAAAACATAGTTCACAGCCTGCAAAGGGCAGGCTGCAGGGTGAATGATTGAGGAACAAAAGCAGCCTGGGAAGATCCTTAGGGATCTAAGAAAGAAAGCTGTTTTTATGTCTTTATTTATTTCTTCTGTCTCCTTTTTTTTTTAAAAAAGAGCTGCTGCTGTCTTCTTTCTTGCTTTTTTTGTATCCCCTCACTTTCTTTCTCTGTTTGTTTATTTTTCTTTTTTTTTATTCTTTTATTCTTTTGTTACTGATGTTTTTTACCTATTCTATTTATTTTCATTCCTTAATCTTTATATCTTTCATTTTTATTGTTTTTCTTTCATTTGGTCTCCAATTTTCTTGTTTGTATTTCTTCCCCTCTCCTTTTTTCTCTGTATAATTTCTGTTTTTCACTTTTCTTTTTATCTTTTCTGTTTTCTTTTCCCGTATTCTCTCCATTCCAGCTTTTTAATTCATTGTATCTATTTTTTTCTGTATTTCATTTCTTGTTTCATTATTTCTACCCCACTTTCCTAACCTTATTCCTTTGTGCTTCTTACTCATGTTAATTTTTCAGTTTCCAAGGTCTTGTACATTTGCTCTCCTACCTTTTGCTATTAACATTACTATTAGACTTTTGGTCTTCCTATTTCTTTCCTTTTCTCTGGTCCTATTTTTTTTTATCATTCAAAGGAACATAGGCAAGTCTCTCTTACAAAAAAAATGGCTGAGTGGGTGCAAGATCCTGCCTGAGAGAGCTGTTTTGGGAACCCACAGAGTAGGAGGCTTCAGGGCATTGATCTGGAGGGAGCTGGATGAAAAGATAAATTCCTCAAGGTGCTGCTGGCTTGATTCTTGGTTACTATGTTTATTCTTCCTTGATTTCCCTTTTATTGTGTGTACAGATTTTGTATATCAACACTATCACTTTTCCTTCCCTCATCATTCTATCTTCTGCTTTCTCTTGTTGTTCTTACATTCCAAATCTCTTTTATTTTAGTCCACAACTTTTCTGGTTTTTATTTCTACCTCATCTATCCTGTTTTCTTTCTTTTATTAACTTTTATTTCTTTTTTATCTTTTGTTTTCTCTTTCCTTCTCTCCTCTTCATACTGGCCATTTAATTAAGTCTATATATTTTTCTTTATTTAATTTCCCATTTCATTGTTGGTACCCCACTTTTTTATTCCTATTATTCTACACTGCTTACATGAGTTAAATATTAATTTTCCAAGGTTTTAAATGCTTCTTCTTCTAATTATTACAATTATTATTACTATAATCCTTTTTTTTTCTTACCTCTTTCACTTTCTCCAGCCCTAATTTTTTCCTCCAGGGGAACATAAGCAACAGCAATGAAATAGAATAAGAAGAACAAAGTTTAAAGAGAAAACATAACAAATACACAAAAACAGCTATTAAATAAATCCCTAAAGTAAAGAGAGAAGCTAATCAACTGGATAAACCCATATAGATAAAAAGATATCCAGAGGGCAACAAAAAATTACAAACCATACTAAGAAACAGGAAGACGTGGCCCAGTGCAATAAACAAACTAAAAATCAGGAAGCAGTGCAGAGCATTGAACAACTAATCAAAACTGTCTAAACAAATATCATGGACCACCTTAATGAAGTGTATGAAGAGACAATGGTTATTAAGAAGGCACTGGAAAATGCATGGAAAAATTGCAAACATGCATAAAAAGATAATAGATATGATGGTGATAAATGGAACATTTCAAGAAATAAAAAAGACACTGGAAGCACATAACAGTAAATTTGATCAGAGGAAAGAATTAGTGATATGGGAGAAAATACATCTGAAATCAAAAAAATAGTAAAACAAATAGATAAAAAGAAAGAAAAATCCAACAGGGACTTAGAGTTTGAATGACAACACAAAATGCATTAACATGGGCATTATAGGCATCCCAGAAGAAGAAGAGTAGGGGAAGGGGATGGAAGGAGTGTTGGAGGAAATAATGGCTGAAAAGGTCCCAACTATATAGAGGGAGATGGATGTACAAGTCCAGGAATTGCAGCAAACCCAGAACAGTATAAATCCCAAAAGGCCTATTCCTAGACATATACTCGTCAAATTGCCAATGATTAAGGGAAAGAGAAAGTACTGAAAGCAGCAAAAGAAAAGAGAATCGTCACATACAACAGAAGTTCAATTAGATTAAGTGCTGACTTCTCATCTGAAACCATGGAGGCAAGAAGACAGTGGTATGACATAATTAAGGTACTAATAAAAAAAACTTCCAGCCAAGAATTCTCTATCCAGCAAAGCTGGCATTCACAAATGATGCAAAATTCAAAATCTTCACAGATAAACAGAAATTAAGAGAGTATGACAATAAGAAACCTGCTCTTCAAGAAATACTAAAGGAAGTGGAGAAATAGATGCCTCTACAATTATAGTGGGGGTTTTAATACACCATTATCACCATTAGACAGATGATCTTGAAAAAGTTTCAATAAAGGAGCAAAGACTTTGATTAATACACAAGAGGATCTGGGTCTAATATATATATACAGAACACTACGCACAAATACAGCAGGATATACATTCTTCTCAAAGGCAAATTGATCATACTCCAAGATAGACCACATGCTGGGCCACAGGAAAAAATCTCAATGAACTCAGAAATATTGAGATCATACAAAGTAATTTCTATGACCACAATGGAATAAAATTGGAAATCACTAATGGCCAGAGAACCAGATTAGGCACAAAGATTTGGAAATTAAACAACACACTCTTAGACAAACAGTGGGTCAAAGAGGAAATCTCAAAAGAAATCAATAACTACATTGAAATGAAGGAAAATGACAACACAACATAAAAAAAAAAAACCCTATGGGATGCAGAAAAAGCTGCACTAGGAGGGAAATTCATATCTATAAATGCATATATCAGAAAAGAAGAAAGTGCTAAAATCTAAGACCTAACTGCAAACCTGAAGGAATTGGAAAAACAACAACAAACTAACCCCAAAGGAAGTAAAAATAAGGAAATAACAAATATTAAAGCAGAACTAAATGAAACAGAGAATAAGAAATCACTAGAAAAAAAATATAAAAACCCAAAAGCTAGTTCTTTGTGAAGATCAATAAAGTTGACAAACCTTTAGCCAGACTAAGAAAAAAAGAGAGAAGATCTAAACACAAAACAAAAAAAGAGGAAGGGGATATCATCACCAACCTCACAGAAATAAGAGCATCATAAGAAGACATTTTGAAAAATTACATGCCAACAAGAATGATAATTTAGAGGAAATGGAAAAATTTCTAGAGCCTCACAAGCAGCCTACATTGATGAAAAAATAAATCGATGAACTCAACAGACCAATTAGAAATAAAGAGTTAGAGTAAGTCATCAAAAACCTCCCAAATAAGAAGAGTGCAGGACCAGATGGCTTCACAAGTGAATTCTACCAAACATTCTGGACAGAAATAAGAAAAATCCTGCTTAAAATCTTACAAAAAATGAAAGTAGAAGGAGCATTGTCTAACTCACTATATGATGCCTACATTTCTCTAAAATCAAAGCTAAACAAAATGCCACAAGAAAGGAAATTTACATGGCAATTTCTCTAAGAGCTTAGATGCTAAAATCCTTAATAAAATACTTTCTAATCACATTTAACAACATATCAAATGACTTATACCCCATGACTAAGTGGGTTTCATCCTGGGTATGCAAGGATGTTTCAACATAAGAAAATCAATCAATGTAATACACCACATAAACAGATTGAAAGAAAAAAATCACATGATAGTCTTTGTAGATTCAGAAAAGGCATTTGATAAAATACAGTGCACTTTCCTGATAAAAACACTTCAAAAGATAGGAATAGAAGGAAACATGATAATGGATATATATGAAAAACCCACATTGAACATCATCTTCAATGATGAAATCCTAACATCTTTCCCTCTAAGATTGGGAACAAAACAAGTATGCCCACTATCACTGTTCCTATTTGACATTGTCTTAGAAGTACTTGCTCAAGCACTGAGACAAGATAAAGATATAAAACACATCCAAATTGGAAAGGAAGAAGTAAAATTTTCACTATTTGCAGATGACATGATCCTATACACAGAAAGCATGAGAAACTTACAACAAATATTCTAGAACTTATAAATGGGTTCAGTAAAGTTGCAGGCAATAAGATCAATGCTCAAAAACAGTAGCATTTCTGTACACCAATAATGAGGAATCTGAGGAAGAAATCAAGAAAAAAATACCATTTACATTAGTAACTAAAAAAACCAAATACCAAGGAATAAATTTAACTAAAGTTGTAAAGGACTTATATACAGAAAACTACACAACACTGTTAAAGAAAATCAAAGAGGATATGAATAAATTAAGGAATATTCCCTGTTCATGGAAAGGAAGAGTAAACATCATTAAGATGTCTATCCTACCCAAACCAATGTACAGATTTAATACTATCCCAATAATAATAAATACTGCATTTTTTAATGAATTGGAAAGCCTAACTTCAAAATTTATTTGGAAGTGTATGAGGCGATGAACAAGGACATATTGAAAAAGAAAAATGAAATTGGAGTAATCAAACTACCTGACTTTAAAAGATATTAAAAAGCTACAGTGGTCAAATTTGCATGGAATTGGCAGAAGGATAGTCATACCAACCAATGGAACTGAGTTGAGAGTTTTGATACAGAGCCTCACATATACAGTCATCTGATATTCAACAAGGCCACCAAGCCCACTCAGCTGTGAGAGAATGTTCTCTTCAACAATTGGTGCTAGGAGAGCTGGATATCCATATCCAAAAGAAAGAGAAGAACACCATCTCACACCTTATACAAATATTTAAATATAAGAATCAAGACCATAAAGATATTGGAAGATAACTTAGGGAAGCATCTACAGGA
Source organism: Cabassous unicinctus (assembly GCA_029593785.1). NCBI lineage: Eukaryota > Metazoa > Chordata > Mammalia > Cingulata > Chlamyphoridae > Cabassous > Cabassous unicinctus. Next base: position 2,932 of record JAQZBX010063421.1, on the reverse strand, counting down.
CCTTGTAACAGGAAATGGTTTCATGAACTTCACACCCACAGCATGAGCAGTGAAAGAAAAAATAGGTAAATGGGATCTCTTTAGAATTTAAAACATTTGCACTTCAAAGAACATTATCAAGAGAGTAAAAATGCAGCCTACCCAATGAGAGAAAATATTTGTCAACCATAAATCTGATAGGAGCCTAATATCCAGCATTTATAAAGAAATCATACAACTCAAAAATAAAAAGACATCCCATTTAAAAAAGGGCAAGTGACTTGAATAGAACACTTCTCCAAGGAAGAAATATAAATTGCTAAAAAGCACATGAAAAGATCCTCAACATGACTAGCTAGTAGGGAAATGCAAATCAAAACTACAATGAGATACTATCTTATACCCATTACAATGGTGACTATTTAAAAAAAAAAGAGGACTATGAATGTTTGAGATGATGTGGAGGAATGGAAACACTCATCCAATGCTGGTGGGAATGTAGAATGGTCTAGCCATTGTGGAGGATATTTTTGTGGTTCCTCAAAATTGTAATTATAGAACTGTCATATGTTCCAGCAATCCACTTCTAGGTATGTACCCAGAAGCATTGAAAGCAAAGACATGAACAGATATATGCACACCAATGTTCATAATGGCATTATTCACTACTGCCAAAAGTTGGAATCAACTCAAATGCCCATCAACAGATGAATGGATAAACAAAAAGTGGCCCACACATATAATGGAATATTACTCAGCTGTAACAACGAACACAGTGCTAACACAGTATAACATGGATGAATCTCAAGGAACTTATGTTGAGTAAAGCAAGCCAGGCATTGAAGGATGAACAGTAAATGACCTTAATGATAAGAATTAAGCAAATTGAGGAGACACAGAGAGCTATTGTCTGGAAGAAAGATTTACAGGAAATAGAAAGGGAGAAAAAGGGTGTGAGACAACACCCATATGGACATAATCTATGGTAAGTTGAAAGTATGTAGTTGCGTATTGAAGGGATATAACAGGAGGGTAATGATATTATTGGGTTAGGTGGTTCAGGTCTGACAGGTGGGAAGATTGGGGAGTATGCTTTGGAAGGTCCAGGGAACTGGTGGGAGGGTTGAGAGAGGGACGAGGTGAACACTGGGGAATTGCGGGTATACAGTTCAAAGTATAAATTTGGAAATGTTCTTATGGCAATATGACAAGGAGTGGTTACTGGTTTAGGGTGTTAGACTGGGGGGCATTTAGGACAGGGCGTACCTGGAGCAGAATTTTAGGGAATGTGTGAGTGATCATTTTGTAATAATGTGTTGTATCAGTAGGTGGATACCCACATAATGAGCAGGAAGGAGTTGGACTCCATTCCTCAGTAGGACTGATTTTTTCACAAATAGGTTGGGGTGTTTCGAGAGCATGGGCAGTTCCTAATAAGGGAGGTCAAATCAGTGTGCCAGGGCCTCAGTGTTTCATGTAACTATGAATCTTGTCATCCAAGCAGTGAAGCTGGGGGTTTGCCGTGGGCCCTGAGGGGAGAGGTAGGGAGGAAGAGAATAGATTAAATAGGGAGTATTTATTGGGCAATGGAAATGTTCTACATGATCTTAGAATGATGGACACAGGCCATGTTAAATATCAAAATTTATATAAGTGTTTGGTCTTAAATGAGAACCATAATGTAAACCACTGACCTTGTTTAGTACCTATGTTTCACTATTTGTATATCAGTTATAACAAAGGCACCATCCGCATATAAAAACATTAATACAGAAAGGAGGAAAAGGGGAGGATGTTGGGTATATGAGAGGCCTCTGTATTCTGTATGTGGCTTTAGTGTGACCTAAATCTTCTTTTAAAACAAAATGAAAAATAGTAAGACACTGGGGAATAAATGGAAGAAAATGCCACTGTACAGACAGGACACCAGATATTACATTGATGAAAGGCAAAATGTCAAAAAATATTTTTTAATATTTTTCAATATTTTTTATTATCCCAATCTTTTAATTTAATTTAATTTTTAGTTTTTAAAATTTTTTTTATGTATTTCATTTCTTATATTTAAACTTAACATTGGGGGGGCGGATGTGGCTCAAATGGTTGGGCGTCCATCTGCCGTATGGAGGGACCTGGGTTCGATCCCCAGGACCTCCCGGTAAATAAAAAATATATATAGAAGGCACATGGGCTGCCAGGCTCTGTGTGCCAGTGAGCCGCCAGGGTCTGTGTGCCAGTGAGCCGCAGAGCTGCCATGCAGCAAGATGATGATGTAAAAGGAGAGAGACAAGACGAGATGCTCTGAAAGCTCTGAAAACCAGGAGCAGAGGTGGCACAGATGGCAGAACATCTCTCTCCTACATTGGAGGTCTCCAGGATCGAATCCTGGTGAAGACTGGAGGAGGAGGATGAGAAGAGATGAAACAGACACAGAGAATTGCCCAGAGAATGGACACACACACACACACACACAAACAGCAAAATGGGGAAGGGGGGGAGTTTAAAATGGATCAAGTAAATAAATAAATCTTTAAAAAAAATTAAAATTAAAAAAAATAAAAATAAAAAATAAACTTAACATTATTATTTCCTTTTCCTATTAATTGCATTTGGCTATTTTAATGGCTTCATTTTTGAAGAAGCTTTGGATAACAGAAGGGTTACACCTGGGCAGGGGAGGATCATTGATGTGGGTTGTCACTGATGGAGGATACATGGAAGGAAGTTCACCCGGGCATAGATATAAGGTATATAAAAATGTTCAAATGTTCACAGGGTTTTGTCAGAGGGTGGAGACTCACACAATAACTGAGAGAATATTATATTCCCATCCTGGAGAGCTCTACCACATTCTCTAATGAAGGACCAACAGTCCCCCAAGTCCAGGGGCAATGACTGGTGAAGGAGCATGACCCACTGCTGGGCCAATGATATTGATGACAATGCTTATGAG